>CAEFZX010014621.1:0-43094 GCA_903066825.1 Alfaro cultratus | reverse complement strand
ATCACAGAAAGAAGACAATGAAAAAAGGTTGCACAAATTTATAAATATTCAAATTCAAGTGAATTAAAGTTTGTGGATTCTACAAACGTCCTGGTGTGTTATTTTGCTGTCTCTCCTGGCTCTGGATTCAATTTCTATCCTTCAAGAACCAACATAAACACCTGGGCTGGATTTACCTGCCTGTGGTCGACCACTGAGTTCTGCTTCCACAGCTCCAGCAGACCGGACTCGTAGCCAACAAGCATAAAGTCGGCAGTCTGAGAGAAGCACAGCGCTGAGATGGGGCCTTTCATGTGTGCAGCAGTGTCTGTGCACAAGTGACGGAAAATGTTGAACTATCAGAGTGATTGTTTAACTCCAGCAGCTGAACGGTGAAGAGACGTACCAGTTCTCCAGGCCCAGCATCTCAGGGAACCGTCTTCAGACACAGTGAGGAATTCTGGGACTTCTCCTTTCTGGGCGACGCCGTGAACGGCACCGCTGTGACCCAGGAAGGTTCTGAAGTGTTCAACCTGGAAAAACGAACAGCATCAGTTTAAAGCTGGAGAGTAGATGTTAGAAACGAATGGATTGATTCAAAAGTATCAATAATATTGATACCAACGCGATAAAATCAATACTTTAGTTTCAGTTTTCGTCTAAACATTTTATTTTATTTCTTATTGTAGCTTCTCAACGCTACCACAATATAAAAATATCCAGCATCGCACACGTCTAAGTGTTGCACATAAAACATATTTGGCCATTAAAAGTTGAATTTAATGAAGTGGTCGGGTTTTATCTGCTGTGAAATACCTCCAGAGGTTTCCAGAGCTGCACTGTGCCGTCGTCCGAAGCTGTGAAAACAGTCAGCTCTTCTGGTTTCGTTTCCTTCTCCTTATCTAGAGACAACATTTCAGAAAAAGTAAAAATATTGGCAGCAAATGTGACTGAATATGATTAAGAACAAACGAGGAGTCTAGAGGAGTTTGAGCACCAGTGTTTGGGAGCAGAGAGCAGTGGTTTATACGTTGCTTGTGGGCGGAAATGTGGCAGATTTCAGTGTTTTTCTCCCAATCCCAAACATGCAGCGACCCCTCCGAAGAGCCGGCGATCACATGCCGACCCTGCACACAGAAACAGCAACACTTATATAGACAAAATAACAGAAGCAATAGACCTGTCGTGATAAACAATAAATCAATTAATCGCATGATAAATGAAAATGATCGACTTTGTTTTAATTTATTGGCTTCATTGTTTCTTCCAGCCTTTTTCTCTTTTTATTGACGACACTGGGTGAAGAAAGGATCAGCTCCGGTGCAACAGTTCACCAACTCCTTCCTCATTTCCTTAGTGAAAGGGAGGAGTGAACTATTGCATCAGGAAATCGGATGTCCCCATATTCTCTGTCTAAATGTATTGATTATTGAAGGACAATATAGTATACAGACTTCATAATCTGTAGTCTTTTGGTTGAATGTAGTTTTTATTTCCACTTTGGTTTAATGTTGTTTAGTTTTTATTCAAGTGAATTTTTTGAGTCCATTTTATTTTTGTTTTTGGTTGTTTTGCTTATTTTGTTTCCTAGTTCCAGTGTTAAATATTCTTTTGAAAACAAAGTGTATTTATGTTTGGCAGAATGTGTTTGCATTATTATGTCATTATGATCAGCATAAAATGGTTCTCAAGCAACATTATCGTTTATCGCAATAATGTTTGAGACAATCGCTCAGTAAAATTTGTTATCGGCCTGAGAAGCAATAAGGCAGATATACGCTTCATCAACACGCCGAATTATAAACTGGGTTCATAATTTGCTCACCAGGCAGCAGACGGAGGTCAGCGGATTCCTCCAGGAGATTTCTTTGAGATGCAAACCGGCTTCCAGGTCCCAGAAACAAAGCCTCCCGTCATTTGATGAGCTTATCTAGAAGAAAACCAAGAGGAAACACTACATGTAAGGAGATTTTTTAATATCCAGTTCAGAATATTGGTGAGATAAAATCAGTATAATCAGAGTTGGGCAGCAAATAGTTACAGTTACTAGAGTAACTTTTGAAAAAAAGAAAAAAAATTACGTTTAGGGAGTATTTTTACAATGCTGAGTAATTTTTTTATATGACGTGTCTGTACTCTTGAGTAAAATTTCTGGATTTTCTACAAACTGAATGAAAAACAAACATGTTTTAACCAAAAGTTTGACAGATATTTCTATAAATAACTTTGTTACTGTTTTTTGTCTTTTCTTTTCCAGAGAAAGTATTTCTAGTTCTAGTTCACTGCTTCTGTGTTTTTCTGTCTTCTAAACGCTTGTCGTCTACATAATCATGTTTTTCTTTTAAGTGGTTTCTGTTCTTAAAGCTCGCAGTTGGCGATACGATGGCGCGTTAATAGAAAGAAGAAAAAAAGGAGCAAATTTCTGCTGAAAAAATGCTGAAATGTCCTTGTTTTTCCACGAAAAGTTTGAATAGACAAAGATTTGCTTGAAAAAAATCTCAAAAATGTTCTAGAAAAAAACATGGAAATTTCTGTTTTAAAAGTTAAAAATGATCAACTTTTCAAACAAAAAGTTTTTTGAAAACTAAGTTTTTTTTCTACAAAATTAAAAAATATTCAAACTCAGTATTTTCTTTCTTTTCCTTCTGTCTGCAATGGCCCTAATAAGCCGTCGTACAACAGACACAGAATTTAGCCAAACAGTTTTCCAAATAAAGCCAGAAGGGGAGTAAATAGTTTGGAGCGGAGGTGAACCGACAGCGCAGCCAGGAGTCCAGGCGCAGCCGGTGATCCAATCTCTGTGAGCGTTGGGGAACGATTTCAGCAGAGCTGCTTGATTTGGGTCGGCGCTCCAAACCATCAGAGCCTGAAAACAAACACAAATACTGCTTTCAAACTGAACGTCGGACACGATAATGTGTGAATTAAAGGTGGGCTGACTAAACGAGCTGAAGTGGTCACCTGATCTTTTCCACCTGACAGCAGCCGCGACCCGTCAGGACTGAACGCCAAGCAGGTGATTCCTCCCTGGTGGCCGCGCAGCAAAGCCTTCGCCTTCAGTTTGGAGGCGTCGGTCAGATCCTTCAGACCCTTCAGAGGCGTCAGCGCGATGCTGAAATCATCTGTTTCAGGTGGAAACAGGGACATTATAAATATGGCTGCACCGATTGTAGTTTTCTGGCCGATCGCCGATCTTTAAAGCGCCTGACCTGTCGATTCCAATTTTGGTCGATGCCAGTTTTTTTTTTTTAAAACTGAAATGTCTCTAAATAAAGTAGGAAAGTCGCTGAGTTGGTAACAGTGGAGCGACAAACGTGCAGACATGACCTGATGTTGGCCAAACTCAAAGTGAATGAAATCGGCCATCGGTGCATCACTAATTATAACGCATTATTACAAAAATGACAGAAAAAAATAACATTTTGTCTGAATTTTTTTATTTAGATGTAAGAGAAAAAACAGGTAGTTAAAGTAAGCTTATAGAAAACCACTATGTTTCTGAATAAAGACAAATTTAATTTTAATTTATTTAGTTGGAACAAAGCACATTAAATGGTATTTCTGTAAATGCGGCAGAATTTCCCAAAAATCCGTTTTTGGTCTGTTGCGACTGGACGATGCTCAATTTGTCCAGTTAAAAACTATTTTAAAATGACTTAACTTCACAAACTTTGTCAATAAGTACGTAAAATTAAGTCAATACAAACAGAAAACTGGATTATTGATTTCTCAGAAACGTTATAAAAATAATTAGATGTAGAAGTAAATGTTTTCACAAATAAACATTTTCAAGAAATGAAATAATTTAGTAAGGTTTGATTAATTTATGTGTTGTAAAGTGCGTTGGTTCTCCTGCCTATAAATAAAAAATATTCTCTTGTTTTCACAAATTGAAAAAAAATGTCAGACCGTGAACAACGCTTTGAATAAACTGTTTGTTGGAAAAGTCTAAGTATTTTAGATTTTGAGCTACAAATGTTCAAACTGCACAGATTTTGTACAATATGAATAAAATACAGTAAATACACTGCAAAAACACAAAATCTTTTTGACTTACAACAAGCTCATATATCTTGCTGAAAAGTTACTTGTAAGTTAGTTTTGTCTTATTTCAAGCGTACTAAAATATCTGAACTGGAAGTTAAACTAAAAATACTTGGTAAGATTTTGTGTTTTTGCAGTGCAGTGAAACAACCCTTTAATTTAGAACGTAATCAAAAAGGATGTTTAAATAAAATTTATTCATTGAAAAAATGTAATTTGAGGTCCAGCTGACATAACGTTTTCCTTTGTTTATGTTTTGACTTTTCATGTCGCCCCCAAAGCCATGAAGCCCTGAGCAGCCGTCATAATCGCCTACATCAGACTCACAGGAACATTTTTTCACTGATATTAACTGATTTTAAGTAGAAATCCCTCATAACTCAGATGAAACAGAAAGTAAAAGTGTAACTATGTGTGTTTTACCTGAAGCTGAAGCCAGAACCGTGGAGTTCTGCCTCATCGCCAGGATGCTGCCGGTTTGCATCCCGATCGTCCTCAGGAGTTTCAGGCCTTCAACATTTCCCTCCTCTCCTTCGTTTTTCCTCCACAGCCTCAAATGTTTGTCGCTTCCTCCAGAAACCAGCAGCTCCGGCCCGCTCCGCTTCGGGTCCTCGGGAACCCACAGCAGGCAGTTCACGGACACCCCGAGATCCGAGGAGGCCCAAATCTTTTCACCTGCGACGACGACAAAGAGTCGTTACAACGTAAATTTTATCGATTTCTGCTGAAGTTACACTTTGTGATCCCTACTGATGATTATTTAAATCACTCATCTGAGTGATTGTGCCTTTATTTTTTTATTAAAACTAAGTTTTACTTTCATATAAACAGTTTTAAGAGATGATTCTTCAGCAATTTTCTTTTTTACAAATTACACTTGAAAATAATTTTAAATAATTTTCAGAAATTTAATTGTACAAATCAAGTTTTGCTTTCATATTAACTTTAAGAGGTCATTTCAGAGTATGATAAAATGTTCTTTTTCTTAAAACTGTACACTTTAGGTTTATTTTAAATAATTTTATTCCACAAACTGTCATTTTACAGTGTGCTGTCAATATTCTTCTTAAAAATTGGAGACTTAATGTTCATTTTTTTAAATAATTTTCAGAAATTTAATTCAACAAAGTTTCAAATAAACAGGCCATTTTACAGTTTGCCATCAAGATACTTTTTAAAATTGGATACTTGACATTTATTTTAACATTTTTCAGTAATTTAATTCTACAAACCACATTTTACTTACATTTAAACAGTTGAATCATTTTACAGTATGCTACCGAGATATTTTTGACAATTAACATTTATTTTAAATAATTTTCAGAGATATCAGCATCAAGATTGGATCTGATTTTTGTTAAAACAAGTCATGTTTTGAAATTAAAAATCTAATTTTCTCTCCTCTTAGATAAACCATTTACTCGTCTGTTAAATTAAACTCACCTGAATCAGTCCTGAAGAGTTTGATGCCGTCGCCGTGGTAACCCACAGCAGCGCAGTCGCCGCTCACCGCCACGCAGAGCGCGGCCGGATCCGATGTCACACACTTAGGCTTTTTGTGAGGAGGCTCCAACTCACACTTAAAATAAAAACAACAACAATAATTTGAAAAGAACGAAGATAAACTTAAAGATAAACAAAACGACTTTATCCTTAATCCAAGCACTAAATAAATCAACTAGTGCAGGAATCTGCAAACACAATACTGCTTTAAAACTTTAGCTATAAAGGATAAGAGATAAGTAATGTTTTTAAATATAGATATATTAAAAAATGTATGTTTGACTCATTTTTCATGTTTTTTTTTATATAACATTTGCATTGAAATTCCACAAAATGACACTAAAAGTAGAAGTTATATTCTTTAGATTTATTTGTCTTCTAATCAGTTTGGACATTAAATGTGTTTTTTTTAATAGCTACATCATAAACTGTCCTACAGAATAAACTGTATTTACTATCTTTTTGGAAAAGTTTTCAAGTTTTCATTTGTTGTTTCTTCAAAAATAACAAATTTTCTCAAGTAAATATTTATTAAAAATTACAGTTGTTTTTTTTTTTCTTCCAACATTTCATGCAACATTTGCTTGCTTTATTTAGCTGGACTAAGGAAGAAATTGGCTTCTTTTAATTGATAAAGTTGCAGACTTCTGATCTAGTGTTACGTTTTAATCTTCAATTTGGGATGTTTATAAACGGAGCCAACATATAATACAGTAGTTATAACTTCAAATTAATTTAATACCCAGAAAAACATTATTTATGTAAAAATAGGAGCTTACTTCATCACGTTTTAAAGCAGCGACTGAGCGGCCGAGTCCTCCTGACCAGAGGTGGAGCTGTTTCACAAACAAAGAGACGTTCATTAATGTTTCAATGTAAGACGGAGTATTAGAGCCACACTAAGAAAAAATTAAATTATTAGAATAAACATGTACAAGAATAAATTCATAATATTGTGATAAGTCGTATGAGAGTACGGTAGTCATAATATTACGAGAAAAAAGTCAAAATAATACAAAAGTAGTGATAATAATACGAGAATATTTTGAAAATAAAGTCAAAATATTACGACTTTATTCTCAGAATTTTATTTTATTAGCCATAATACTCTGTTACATTGTTGTAGTTTTAATTGTTTGCTTTCATCTTCCTGCAACAAACTGAACCTGAGTGTCTCACGTTGTGATCGGCGCCGGCGCTCAGCAGCATGGCGCCGTCCTCCAGGAAGGCGAGCGTCTCGGTGGCGCCGCTGTGAGCCTGGAAGACGCCCACGCAGGTGGAGGTGGACACCGACCAGAGCCTCACCTGTCCGGACACGCAGCCGGAGCAGAGCATGGAGGAGGAGGACGGGGAGAAGCAGAGGCTTCGCACCGACCGCTGGTGACCGCAGAGCGACTGAGGGAAGAACAGAAAATATATCGCTACGTTTTATTCAGACTTCCTGGTTTATCCTAAAATGATAAATATCTAAAAGAGATTCACATTTTTTTGTGTTTGAACAGTTCTTCATTCACTTTTCCTTCAATAAAATTCAATTTTCAAACGTTTCCAAAATCACAACTTGGAGATAAAAACAACACAAACCAACTAAAAACAGTCAGTTTCAATCCAACATTATATTTGATAATTTAGTACTGTAAGCTAAGATATAACCACATTTTATGTTTTGAAATGTTTCTCTCACACACAGAAAACAAAACACTAATTTGATAAAGAAAACAAATCCTCCGTCCTCAGGCTGCTCCCCCCGCGACCCGATGGATCGATCCTCCAATTTAATAACATTGTCTAACTTTTTTAAACTTCAATTACAAATATCAATAAATAATTGAGCAACTAGTAATCATAAATATTAATTACATTGAAACAATCCAAGCAAATCTTGTTGAGGTGAATGACCTTCCTGCTCAAATTAAATGTTTAAACTCAATTTACAAAATATTAATGAAGCATAATTCTCTTGCTAAGTTTTCTGAAATTTAGCAAATGCAAATTATTTTGCTAATTCTGTCTGACCTAAAACAAGAAAAGTTTTAATCTGATTTAACTTCAGTGAGGAAAAAAAACAAACTGAAAATATTTGGTTTCAACTATAAATCATGTTTTCCAAATTTAGGCTTTTAATCAAAAGTTAGATTTGATCTTATTGCGAAATTAACAACCCAAGACTTTAAACAAAACAAATAATTTTCAAGGATTTCAAGCACCAGTACAAAACCTGAATATATTATAAAGGTTCAAGCATCAAAAAAATTTGATCAGAACATCTTTATACATTTTAAAGCAATTTTCTATTGAATAAAAATGTATAAATGCTGGAAAATTAGAAAATCTCAATATTTACCCATAAAAGATCAAAAACAACTTGGATTTTAAATCATTTGCAGCTCTGCTGTCAATATAAAACTTACAGTTTCTATTTTATTCCGCAGCCAATTCCACACTATAACATTTCCATTCCAGCATCCCGCAGCCAGCAGGTGACCCTCGGGGTCAAAGGTCACACAGTTGAAGGGGCTGGTGCTGGGCAGAGAGGCCACTTCGTTAGCTTTAGCAGAAGACCAAACCTAAGAAACAGAAAGTTTGATTCAGAAAAAAAGAGGAATGTTAGAGACCCGTCTGGAGTCAAATGTGAGTAAAAACGTTTTCTGTCGACACATTTCGTTTTTCTACTTAGGAAAAAAAAAAAAAAAAAAAACTTTCCCACCTCGGAAATCACTATTTAATAGATTTAGTTTGAACCTAATACTCTTTCATCATGCTCAGGATGTTATTCTGAGTTAATTGTTGCTGACTAAAACCAATAAATAAGCACAACGGCATTTTTGGTTTAAATTAAACAAAGAGACGACCAACTTTCAGCGTGAGGTCAAGGGACACAGTGGCGAGGTGTTTCCTGTCCGGAGTGATGTCACTCGCCGTTATCGTATTAGTGTGGCCGTCAATCAAAGCCGTCCTGCAGCAACAAGAAATCACTCACAATTGAAGTCACTTAAAAAAACAACAACTATAAATAAAGATTTAAATGGTCTCTCCTCTCACCTGCATCCGTTCTGTACGTCCCACACCTCCAGTCTGCCGTCGAAGGAAGTGGAAACGAGCCGCGCGTCGTTCAGGAAGACACAGCTGGAGACGCCGTCGCAGCTGCTCACCAGCGACTTCACTTCCTGTTCACAGGACGAGGAAATCCTTACAGTTAAGGATACAGTTGGGATGACTGTTCTCGTAATATTATGATTTTATTCTCATATTATCATCAATCAATCAAGTTTATTTGCAAAGCACATTTCAGAATCGAGGATCTTTACACAATAAAAACCCAAAATTACAAAGTTATAAAGGAAACCATTATATAGTCAATAACAGAACAAACATTACATTTTTATGAGTACTATTAACAAAATCCTAAAAATCAAATATGTTGGTCAATGTTTCATTTATTATGGTTCAAAATAAACTCTAAACAGGTGAGTTTTGTCTTGACTTAAAGGAATATGACTTTATTCTTGTACGAGTTTATTCTCTTAATATTATGACTTTTTTCTGAATATTTTGACTTTATCTCGTAATATTTTGACCATTCTCACAATTTAATTTAATTTTTTTTATTAGGGCTCTAATACTCCGTCGTATGAGGGAGAGCAGTGAAATACAAGCATGTAAATAAAGAGACCTGCTCTACAGAAATACTGGATAAGACTGGATAAGACTGTATTTTGTGGCAGGATTAACAGCAGAGATATAAATCTGAATATAATCTCAGTACCTGTCCAGTTTGTGCGTTGACAAAGTGCAGCGTTCCCTGTCCGGTACCAACCACAACCAGCTGTTTGTCCGGACTCAGAACCACACAGGTTGGTTCGGAGGAGAAGGTTGACACCAGCGCACTGAGGTCAAACACAAAAAACTAAATCTTTACAAAAACCTCAACAATAACATGTTCTTTAAATAAAGTAGTAAAAAACAAGACTTTAGTTTTTAATTATAAGCTAGTTGGACTGAGGCGAAAGCATCTCTAACTGCAACCATAAAAATAAAGTTTACCTCATTTCTGGAGCGTTGACTTCGCTGCTGTTCAGACACTCAATCACCCGGACTCCTCGTTTCCCCGCCAGGCCTGCAGCCCAGATGTGAGCTGATGTTTCCGGAGGCTCGTTAAGCGCCTGCTGGACGAAAAGCGCTGGCCAAAGGGAGAGCGTTGAGGTGTGGCGCTTCAGGAAACCGCGACAGTCGTCCAGATATTTATCCAGATCAGCTGATGGAAGAAAGGTGACATGAGCGATGAAATGTTTCGGGAACGAAACGTCATGTCCCATAGTCAAATTATTTATAACAGTTTTTCTTAAAAGACTTACAGTGAGGTGTATTTTTGGGCTCTTTATCTAAAAAGAGAGAAACATTTAAGAGAAAAGACCAATTATCAATCAATAACCAAAGAAAAACAAACCTGAGTCTTAAGTCTCATTTATAAATCGTAAAGGAGACGTATTATGCTTCTTTGAACAGGTTAGTTTACACTCTAGTGTGGAAATGGCTGCAAACAGATGCTTAATTATACAGCCGTACATCTTTGAAAAGCAGAACTGGAGCCTCCTGCATAACCAGAAAGAAAACAGCAAATGCTTTCTTGATTGCAAGTCAACAATAAGCAGTTTGTCTTGTCCAGCAGCCATTGTACAGCACATACAGCGATAAAACCAGCTGACCAAACCTGCTGGAGGTCAGCTGGGGTTGCTAGGTAACGGACAAAAGGTGAATAAATGAAGCAGCGTCAGTAGGATTTCTCTTTTGTCTTTGGTAAAAGACCACAAGCCATTTCTCTCACATTGGTTTAGGTTGTTTTACCCAGAATTCTCTACGCTGTAGTCCACTTCCTGTTTTTGGAGCAATCTCCGGTCCGCTTGGCATTCAACTGCACCAGAATTCACTTCAACCGAACCGAGACTGAGGTTTGTGATTAAACCACAGTTCGCTTTTTTGGTCTAATCACACATTCACACCTCCTGAAACAAGCCAGACTTTCTAGTAAAACAAACTAGAGTTGGATTAAACTGGACTAAACTGCGCTGATGTGAACGAACACATAAAGCGTTTGGGTTATTTTTAGAGTCAGCTGAAACTCCAATTCAAGTACAAAAACTGAAAAAGTGGATTTTGTGTAATAATGACAAATTAATGATAATTTGTCATTATCTTCATTCATGTTCACCATGCAAGTCGTACGTCTCCAGCAGGTGGCGAAGGAGGCCGTGGCTCACATTGGCATGCAGGAAATAATAATTAGAGAGAAGCGAATCAAGAGCCCTCTGCTGTCCAATCTGAATCTGAGTCCAAACAAAGGCAACAAGGAGTTAAAAGTGCTTTTTTTAAAACAGGAGTTATGAAATATGCATAAAAATAAATATATTGTTTTGTTGTAGCATTTAAAGCGAACAAACCAAGCTTGATGGCAGATGCATGAGTGCGTCGGCTTCAGAGTGAAGGAAAGTGCCGTTTCCCTCAGGGTCGGCCGTCGCCCTCAGATAACCTGTTCAATTAGAAACAGTAGAGAATAAAATAAAAACAATAGCTGGTGTGCTATTTAAGAGATGATGGTGTTTGCTTTACCAGCCAGAACGAGGTGAGCTCTGTATCTTTCGGTTTCTGTTGGGAGGAAAAATCCCTCAAAGCCTCTTTTCACCTCCGGGTTGCTTAGAGCCAAAACGTCGTCGGTGTTTTGGCAATGAGACGGACCGGTCAGGCTGCAGGGAAAGGTCCAAACAGAGAGAAAAACACAGCCTTACAGCATCCAAAATGTCAATACGTCCTACTAAATTTAAATCTGTAAATATTTAGCAAAAGATTTATCACAAAAACCATTTAAATAATAATTTTGACAAAAGGTCAAGATGTGAAAAGGCCACTCTTTAATGTCTTTAATGCTCTGATTGCATATGTTGGCATATTTAGGTCAGAAATGTTCTTGAAGCTTCTCTTATCTGCAAAGATCAAAACTAATTAATCTGATGTAAATTTTATGTTTTTCAGTCTTTCTTGTTTTAATAAAAGGAGGTAAAAACAGTCAAATTGCATTTATACACCAGGCAAAATGGAGGCCAAGGATTTCTAAATAAAAGATCCAAGAACTTCTGATTATATTAAAAAATTACATTAAAAAAATCAGGAACCATTTTTTGTAAAATAAAATACTTTTTTTAAAAAGTTTTATTTTAATTAATTTATTTTCTTTTATTAAAAACAATTACATTAAGAAAAAAATTACACCTTCAGTCCAGTGAAACAAAATTTGCTTAGAGCCACAAAAACTGAATAATTTTGTTCTTATAATACCTGCTATAGGAAATTTGTTAAGATGTTTTTAATTAAATTGAATAAATTTTTAGATTCATCACATTTCCTTCAACATTTCACTTTTTAACACAATAAAATATAAAATACAAAAAACTTTATGTAGTTTGACTCTTATGTAATGTTATATAATGTGGGAATATTTCCTGCACTATCAGTGTAATTCTTTGTGGCCTATGAAAACTGCTAAACATTTTTATTTACCTTTATATTTTAAAATATTCTGCGATTCTTTGGTCAAAGTCACTAAAAGCCACATTTGGCTCCGGAGCAGCTAGTTGCAGATCGATGGGTTGGACTTTTCTAACTTTTCCACAGTAAATTTGATTCTACTTTAACTAAAGTTTATATTTTAAGGCCTATTTACTCGTTACTAACAGTAGATGGCGCTGTACCTTTGTAAATTCTGCACAATGCGGGTGAAAACTGCCATGGGAACTCGCCCTTTAGGCTTCCTGAAGAGCTGCAGCACTTCCTCCCAGGAGACCTGGCCGTCCGGTGAAGACAGGTTGTTACACGTGTTCAGCACAGAGTACAGGTCTCTCTCCTTCAAACCTGCAAATAAGGAGGAAAACACAAACAGACCAGAATGAAGTCAAGATTCATACTTCTGAGAAAGTTTGGAAATGGTCACAGTCAGATGTCGTTGCAGTGACATAATTTATGAATACAATATTATGTTCGTGGGGCAAAAACAAGAAATATTTCAGTTTTTGTGCAAATTATGAGGTAGATGCCTCATAATTTCAGCTGCAGGATTCAATACATTGTTGTGGGTTGTGAAACTGAAAGATTGAGAGCCAGCTCGTTGAAGTCAAAGGTCATGGTTCTGAATCGGAAGACGATCGACTGTGACCTCTGGTTTGGAGGTCAGACTTCAACCTCCAGCAGTGACCTTTAAGGCTGCATCTCTTTAAAGATTAAGCAAACTACAAAAACAACCATGCAAATGAAAATTATTGCTCTCGTTTTAATTTATTGTGTGATTAATTGATTTATTGATTTTTATGAGAGCCGTATATGTTGCAGAACTTTACCATTTTTGCTGACAGTGAGAGCTGCGAGGCTCAGACGGAGTCCAGGTGTGTCTCTGTACTGGTTGCAGAGTCTCTCCAGGCTGGACTGGACCAGGAGGCTCAGAGACTGAGGCAAACCCTGCAGAGTTTCCTTCAGCTGAAACACAAAAATGCAGCATGCTCTCACTCCCATCAACTCCTCAGGTTAAGAAATAAACCTAAATATGAGTCTATACCTTTTCAAAGGAGGCAAAGTTCTTCAGGTCTTCACAGGCCAGGTGCAGGTAGAGTGGACTCACAGCTCCTTTCTTTGTTATTAATGTCTGGAGCTGAATTTATAGCACAGTTTTTCAGTAGAAAATAAGTTCCAGTAACATTCAGAAAGGCAGAGAATGTAAAATCAGAACCTGGTTGTTAAATGCAGAGTCACTGAGCTTCTTCCCAAAAACATCCAGCTCCTTCTGAACAATCTCCCTCTTATCCGGCATGCTGAGCTGTGCCAGAGGAAACAGCTCGGCTCCTTTCTTCTTGGCTAAAGTTTGCAGCAGAGGTGAACTGGACGCGACGCTCAGCACCAAGCAGACACCCTGATGAGAAACAGCAAATTATCTATATATATAATGTCCAGCTAAATAATTTTATTCTCAGTTTTAATTCTCTTGTAGGGCTGGACAATATGGCGGAAAAGCATATTACGATGTAAGTGTTTCATATCAGTCGGTATGGATGATCATTGATTCATTTTTGTTTTAAAAATCTGAAATACAACCAAACTGGTGGATAATTTTTCCTGTTTTGTCCAGTTTTCTCTCCACACAGCTTTTTATTTTTAAGCAGTTATGAGGAACGGGGTCAAAACCTTAAACTGCTGCGCCAGTTACTGAACGAGTTGTTGCTAGGTAACCAAAGAGTGAGAGAGTTGCTAGGTAACCAAAGAGTGAGAGAGCTAGCTAAGATAGCAATGAGTTAAAGTCTTTCCTCTACCTGAATCTCCCAGAATGCTGTGCGGCTCTGGACCAGAGTTTAGAGAATATTCTATCAGATGTATTATCTATTGATATAGATCATGTATCTATAGCGATATATATTGTTATTGATTTATTGTCCTATTCTTTTGTAACCAACCTGAGGAAGCAGCTGTGGGATCCAGTCAGAGCTAAACTGTCCTTTGCCATCCTGGACCAGGTCCACTCCATCAACCAGAACCACCAGAGGTTTCTTCTTCTTCTTCTTCTTCTGCTTCCTTTCACTCAGAGTGGAGTGAAACTTCAACAGCAAGTCCCTAATGAATCCAAAAATACGAGGTTAAAACAGCTGGAAAGAACAGCTGGTGCATAAACTCTCTATGTAGGAGTTTCTTACTTGTACAGGTGAGGAAGAGGTGATTCCTCCTCTGTGTGTTTATCGTTTCTGAGCCACTGAGCAAGGCATCGAAGGAGGTTTTCCACGGAGCGCGCCGACTGGCTGGCAGCTGTGGAGTAAGAGACGACGTCGCAGTGGAGGTTCGTTTTGGATTTCAGTCCAGTTCGGAGGGAATCTGCTAGAGCAGCCTGACAGGAGGGAATAAAAGCAGGAATATTTGGTTTAACTGTGATAAAGACAAACAACTTTGATACATTTCCATTTGAAACAAATCCTTTTACTGAAAACGTGATCTATTTGGCTTCAAGTTTACACTTGGCTGAATGTCTAAGAAGTTGATCAATCATAGAATAAAATAGAAACATAAAATAATACAGCTAGTTTTCTAATACTTTGAACAATAGTGAGTTTAAAGGGGACCTATTATGCAAAATTCACATTTTGCACGTTTTTGTACTTCGGTTCGAGTCTCAACTGCTTTTAGAAATAAAGTGAATAAATAAATAAAAACACCTACA
This sequence comes from Alfaro cultratus, assembly GCA_903066825.1. Taxonomy (NCBI): domain Eukaryota; kingdom Metazoa; phylum Chordata; class Actinopteri; order Cyprinodontiformes; family Poeciliidae; genus Alfaro; species Alfaro cultratus. The sequence goes on along the minus strand of CAEFZX010014621.1, from coordinate 28,324 downwards.
GGTTTTTTTTTAACAATAAGTTAATGCTTTTTGTGTGTGGAAAATAGGCCGTTTCAAAAACCTTCTGATTGTTGGGTCATACTGAACGGTCACTGCGCCGTTACCTAGCAACCCCAGCGGAGTTCGGCCCGTCACCTAGCAACCCCAGCTGAGTTCTGCCCATCACCTAGCAACCCCAGCTGAGTTCTGCCCGTCACCTAGCAACAGAAGCTGAGCTCCTGCAGGTTTGTTCAGCTGGTTTTGTTGTTGACCTACTATTTACAAACAACTTGCTGCATTCTTGTTGGTTGCATAGGAGGCTCCACTTCTGCTTTTCTAAGATGTATGGCTGTGTAACTGCGCATCATTTTGCAGCCATTTTCATTTCAAAATAAGCAGAAATGCTTATTTTGAGAAGACTAAATTCTCATCTAAGAATAATTTCGTGCAGAAAATGTGACGAACATGTTCTGTTCAGCTCATAAACTGTGGAAGCATAATAGGTCACCTTTAAGGTTTTCTTTTTTTGTGCCTCTATCTAGTGGATTTCATTTAATGAGACAGGAAATTACCAACGAGGGAAAATGCAACTCAAATAGCCTTCGAAAGCCTTATATGCATCCACAAATATAGATGTTTTTCTGCCCCAGTCCTCTTAACATAATCTGGATTCAAACCACCTGAGGATGTAAATTTACCATGAAGACAGTTTTTCCCTCTCCAGGTCCTCCTTCTATCACCACCATCCCTCCCTTGTTTTGGACCCGCTCCACCGTCTCCACAGCATTGGACAGCAGCTTTGTCCTGCCGAAGAACTGCCTCTGCAGCGCCCCCTGGTGGACCTCCTGCTCAGAAACCTCCAAGGCAGTCTCTGCCTCCACATCCTCCTGCAAAAAATAGATAGCGTCGTATTTCTGTCTAGTTTCTAGTGCAAAAATCTCTTAAAATAAGGAAAAACAAACTTAAAAGCAACTTTTCTGCAAGATATAGGAGCTTAAAAATAATTTTTAAAAGTAATAGTTCCACTGGCAGATTTTTAAACTTATAACAAGAAAAATGTCTTCCTTTGAGTAAAATAATCTGCCAGTGGAACTAGTAATTTTTCATCAATATTAAGACATTATTGACTTAAAACAAGTTGAAAAGTTACCTGTAAGTCAGTTTTGTCTTATTTTAAGTGTACTAAGATATTTGCACTAGAAACAAGACAAAATATTTGGTAAGATTTTGTGTTTTTACAGTGTACTTACTTAAATTAGTGTGGTTTATATCACTAAACTGCACAAAGTCACTGAATTTCATTATATTTTGGAACAAATAGTAGATAATATGATAAAGATATAATTTCCAATAACACTAGGTTTAGTTTTTTAATTAACATTATTAACTGAAATATAAGAATCCAAATTCTTATGAAAAGAGATTTCTCACAATAAATGATAAACAATATGGTAAATGTCCACCTCTAAATGCATCTATGAACATGACAGGCCTTAATATGGAAAGTGTGTGCAAGTAGAGAAGACCGTGTCTAAAAGTTAGAGCTATGTGTTGTGGAAAGTCAAATATTGTACTGCATAGACGCTTTTTGAAAGGGTATAGAAGAAGCTCCAATAACCTACATTAAAATCAGTCAAATAAATAGTAAATAGGCTGAACTTCTACTGGTGTCTTTTACACTAGAGCCACATTGACAGTCATGCACTAACATCGTTAGATGAATGCCTTGCTCAAAGGTACATTGAAGGAAACTGGAAAGTGGATATTTTATGAATTATTTACCTCAACAAACAGCTTCTTAACAGCCAACCAGAGGTCTTCCAGCACAGCTTTCCCAAAGTCCTCCAGCTTTTTCACGTATGGCTTCCCCTCCACAACGCCGCCCCACATACATGAGTAACTATGAGACGCAGTAAAAGAGTTTAAAATGGAGCTAGAAAAGTTATTTCTTAACCATTTTCACAACATCTTGATGGTTGCGATAATTTTTGTCTCTTAAGTTTTAAATTATTAACTGTTTTCTACACAAACATACTTCAAATTCTTAACACAACTTTGTGTTATTTGAATGTACAATACTTTTAGCTAAAAAACAATTCATACATAAAATGGGTCACAAGGAATTCATCCAGCATCAAATGATTCAGCTCTTTAACATCGTCTGTAGCTTCTATAAAAATAACAGTTTAAAACGAACATTTTGGTTCGATTTGTTTTTCTCACCTGCTTCTCATTAAAAAATGTTTTATGTCATTCAGTTAATTTACGTCAGCTCTGTCTACATGTTTGGACTCACTTTTCAGTGATTTTAACTCCGTCATCCAGGAGTTTTCTCTTCAGAGAAGAAAGTTTCTCCTCAGCGTCTTTTGATTCAGCGGCAAAATCAGATTTCCAAGCCACCGGAACTGATCTGGACGCAAGACGGGAATGAAGCGCGGTTAGAAGTGAAACAAACAAGGCTGAACGACTGATGTTTTCTGCTTACTTTATGATGCTTGGATCTCTGAAGTAGCAGAACATCCGCTGCTGAACGGTGCCGGGGTAAAGAGCCTGGAACTGACGGATCTCCATCTCTGTGATGGAGAGACCGGCTGGAGCAGAAGCCAGCTGCATTTCAAAAATATTGTTATTTATCTGCTTTAGATGAAAATTCAAACGTGATGACATGTGTGCAAGAGCTGCTAGCTGACGATGACTACACCGGATATATAAAACAAAGGGAAGCAGTGCTTTTCTACTACTTGCCAACACTATGACAACTAAATAACAAGGTCAGGAAAAAGTTTTAATTAAGAAATAGCGAGGGAGCATTATGCTAGCTTGACTTTGACAACCTTAACATGTACATGTGCTGCAGAATTTGTGTTTCAGTTAACTTAAAACGAAAAGATGACCCACATGCCAACTCTGACAGCTCATTAGTAGAGCAGATGTTTAAATTAGCTAATCATCCACCACAGTGTTCAGACAATCACTTAATACTGTAATTGCAAAATAAACATCAAGCCTGAAAAAATAAAACTGAATATTCTGATCTTTGCGAGAGAAATGTTTCCGTGTTTTTTGGTGTTGAATCCTGATACATTAGTGGAGCTGTTGTCAGTCAGTTGCTACGGCAACAGGTCTGTGTGTTAGGATAACCGACACAAAGAGCGAGAAAAAAGAAGAATACCACTTGTTCTGAGCTCTTCAGACATTTTTCTGCGTTGTTTTCCCTTCCCTGTGACGCACTGCACTAAATTACTAACACCAACATCTCCAGGTTTCATTTCATTAACTGAATTGTTCTACTGCAGCAGCACGGCTATGGATAACAAGTAAAAAAAATTGGCTTTTTGCCCTCTGGATGAAATCAATAACATGCAACGTGTCTATAAAAAGTGTTGGTATGACAGGACGTACCCAGCTGTACTGCGGCAGGTCTGGAAGTTCGGGTCTGGGGGGAACCTGGCCGTACCTCTCCCCCAGGATCGCCACCAGCATCTGGCTGCGACACACCTCCGACAGACACAGCGCCGCGGCCCGCTCCGACTCCTCCTCCGTCACGCCCCAGCGAAGCTCCACCTCCTGCAGGTGGAGGCAGTGGGCGGCGGCGCGGCGGCGGAGCTCGGGGAAGACGCAGCGCACCAGGACGTCCCGTTCGGCGTGCATGTCTCTGAAGGTGGAGGAGATGAACACCCGAACTCCTCTCCATCTAGGAGCAGCAGGAACAGTTAAGTATCGAGCCAACATCAACTTTAACCACTAAATCAGTAGAGAAACTTTACCTGAGCTTCGGGGCGGCTGGCACTGAAACAATGTTTGAAGTCTGTGGTTCTTTGGCTCCATCTGGTGGTGGGATGCTGTACAGTTTGTCTAAATGCTCGACGTGATCCAGCAGCCTGGAAGATCCTCGCTCTGCCACAAATCTGGTAATTTAAAGAAAGTTTACTTTGGTTAGCAACCTTCAACTGTTTAATGGTTTTAAGCCAAAAGAACTAGTCATAAATATTAGTTACACTGAAGTACATCTAATATTTGGACTTCAACGAGGGCATTACATGCTCTATAATGCCCTCAGACATAGTATTTATGTTTACATCTTGTTCTCTACATAGAGTGTTTTAAATTGTTTCTTGTTTGAAATAAAGATATTGGGGTAAAAAGAAAAAAAGGATTAGGAGAGGAAAAGTAACTGCTGCATAGACAGTTCCTCTACTTCAAAATAAGAGCATGATCTACTTGAAGAAATCTGAACAGTCAAAACCAAAACCTCAACACATATTTGTCAAATCTTATTCAGTTGAAAGTTTACAAAAAAGCCAGGCAAGTAAATAAGTGCTTAAGAATGCATCTGGCAAAATAATTTAAAGGGAAGCTAAGTGCTAAGTTAAGAACTTAGCTAACAGAGAATAAAATTAAACATTTTGTTGTCATGAAAAACTGTGGAATACATTCTTGGGTGGAAGTGGGTGTAACAAGGTTTTCAAATTTGCCTCATTTGCTTTTGGCTCTAAACTTTTCTCCATTTTTACCTCAGGATTTGCTCACTGAAGCCTGTCAGCACCACATGGTTTCTGTCATAAGGTTCCTCTGGGACTCCACCATGGCTGCACACAACAGTACAGGATGAGTTAAACCCACACAGCTTCAGAAACGGAAATCAATGCAGAATGGTACATGAAAAAAAAATACCTCTCAGATAAGAAGATATTGACACTGAGAGTTTTTTTGTTCTTGGTTTTGTAGTTCTTGATAGCCCAAACAAGTTCACTATCCAGCCAACTGTGTGCGATTGTGATGATGTTATCCACCTGTGAAGAAGGAGTATTTATCTCTGACTTTATTCAGAATGAAATCCTGGCTATAAACATAGTCAGACCTGAAGCTGCTGTATAAATTATGCCAGATTGCTGCATCAGGCTAGAACTGCAGATAAACTGGCATCAAAGTAAACAGGAGCTGAGATTTTTAATAACATTTTTGCATGTATAAGTATTTCAGAAAAGCCATTGGTTTCTGTTGGTTTCATTAAAGGCGATCCATTATGTTCCTTGAACAGGTTAGGATAGGTCTATGGGTTATATAAAACATTTTTATTGCATATTTTGCAGGAAATCATCCTTATATAATGAGATTTCAGTCTCATTCTGCCTATTTTCAGAATGAGCTATTTTAGGGCATCTTGTCACTAAATCCAAATAAGCTCCTACTGGCCGCGCCCCCCCAACTCAACATTTACACTTGCATGTGAAAATGGCTGTAGACAGATGCGCATCTATAAATCTTTGAAAAGCAGAAGTGGAGCCTCCTGCACAACCAGCAAGAATGAAGCAAGTAGTTTTTGGATGGTAAATCAAAAACAAAACACTTGTCTTTTTCCAGCAGCTAAATGCATGGATAAAACCAGCTGACCAAATGTGCTTAGATAAAACCAGCTGACCAAATGTGCTTAGGTTGCTGGGTAGCGTGTAACCTAAGCTAGGTTGCTAGGTAACCGGGCAGTGCCTGTTGATTTGTGATGTTACATTCTGATGGTTTTTAAAACGACTCATTTTCCACACACGAAACGACATTAACTTACTGTCAAGAAGAGCCGAGTGTTTCTTTGTTTCTAGACACAGTAGAAACCCAAATGGAAATATAAAAATGTGTAAAATGTGAATTTTGCATAATAGGTCCCCTTTAAATCATGGCCAAAAACATTTTAACTGTAATCTAAATCATTAAAAAATCTGTATAAAAACCCATTAAAAACATTTTGTTCCTTTTAGAACTTTAATATCTGCACTATTGTTTTGTATACTGTGTTATTTTCTTCTGTTCTTAACTTCGAATAGCACATACCTTGTTTTTTTCGGTTAACAGCTTGTAGAAAAAGCTGGTGTCTGTGTCTCCTTGATTATCGGTCGATTCCTGCAAAAGAAGAGTCCATACAACATCGTTACCTCTAACAGCACAACAAGACGTCTGTGAAATCGATGGATTATCTGACACCAAACTTATGGATTTAATGACCTTTAGACCTTCTATTACCCAAAATGCAATAAAAGCATTTCTTTACTTGATCATAATTTACAGTTATTTCTTCTGCAACAATTGTTTCATAATTACCATTTTTAAATCACAGGACAGCTTTTTTATTCCATGTCATTACAGGAACAGTTTTAAACTTTCGCCTTTTATGCAAGCAAATATGCCTGCAACTAGTAATTGTTTTAGTAATCGATTATTTTATCAATTATTCTGACAATTAATTGAATAAAAATATTTACACAATATTAGAAATACATATGAAGATGGAAATAAATGACTAAATTCCTCTTAAACATTTTATTGCAGTAATATAGCATTCCTTCGGTGTACACTTGATCATTAGCAAAGGATGCACCTAAAGTAAAACAAAACTCAGCCATTTCTGCTTGATTTAGCATCAAGACAGTGTAGGGCTCATCTTTTGGATTAAAATATTAATATTTGGATTAAAAAAAGGTGCTTAATAAGAGAATTTATGTCCAGAATTTGAACTAGGTGAAGCTACAACTATGCTACATGAGAATGTGTTTACAAAATACACATTTTTCTATATCTTAAATAGAAAATGTGTATATTTTGTAACCCTAATTATGTTGTTCGTTCTCATTGTGTATACTCAAATTAACAACTAATCTTATACTAGACTAGTTGATTATTTCAATAAGCGATTAATCACTATTAATACGATTCGGTAACTGTAATCTTCTCTCCATGTCAGTTTTCTTAATGCCTCAGATTTCATGATGCACAGAAGCACCAAACATCCTGACCTCCATTTCTTTGGCCAAACTTCGGGTGTTTTCCAGCAGGACGTCGGATCGCAGCTCCACATCGTTGCAGTTGCTGTTACAGGCCCTGTAACAGAGCCGGCAGTTTTCCGATCTGTTCTTGATCATCAGAGCGAGCAGAGCCAACACCTCCGTCACCTGCAGTAGTTCATGAACACGAACAGAACCTTACTGGGAGCTTTTCTCCAACACAGAACCGATTCTCAGTCATTCAGATACTTTGAATCGTTAAGCTGCTTCCTTAAAGCGATTCGGCTTGTTGATAACATTGTAACGTGTGACGACGTATCGTACACGTTACGTATTTTATTTTAGAAAATATCCAAGATGGCGTCGCGGCGGAACCACTCCAAAATATGAAATTTAGATTTCACAAAAAAAGACGATAAAAGGTCCGGTTGCAACATGCTCAGCACTTTAATCACAATAAAAAGAGGAAATACCTCCAACATCCTCAAATAGTTGACCACACAGCCTGCAACCAATTTGTACGAATGTAAAGTGTTTGATACGTTGCTTAGCAACAGCGGTGAGTCAAGGGGGCGGAGCTTCGAGCGCAGAGTTTCCTGCTGTGTACGTGAAACCTCTCCGCATCCTGCTTATTGTATTAATGTTAACTCCATACTGAATGAATAATCTCCATCTCACAATGACATTTACAGTCGGATTCAATAAATTGTTACATATTTTCAGACGAGGCTCGTTTATTAAGTTTCATTTCATGTTAAAATGTTAATTTTACAGAGGACTTCTTATTGTTTACCAAGTTCTAAATGTGTTTTACATCATGGTGTATTGTTTGAATTAAAGAGTTTGTTTCCTAATTCGATGAGAATCGAAAATAGAATCGATAAGCGAAATTGATAAAAGAATCAATATTGATAAATTCTTAGAAATTTCCATCCCAAATCAAGTTACTGCAAAACCAAAAGTCACTCACAGTCGGAGTGAGAGGGTCGTGCTCCTTCTCTCCTCTCCTACGCTTCCTCCTGCCATCATCTTTCTCTTCTTCTTCTTCTTTTTCTCCTTCTTCTTTTTCTTCCTCATCTTGTTTTTCTTCTTCTTCTTTTTCTCCTTCTTCTTTTTCCTCCTCTTTTTCTTCTTCTTCTTCCTCCGCTTTGTCCAGTTCCTTCGGGTCCGGTGGGATGCAGAAGTCCTGCTTCTTGCTCCAGGACTCGTCGTTCCACGAATGGCCACCGATGAAGAGGACGGTGTTGCCGGGTAGCGGAGGCACGTTGTAGTTGCAGGAGATCTGGACGGCCGTCTCCAGAGCTTTACGGTACCGGTCCAACAGGTCGACGCTGTAAAGCCTCTGACTTTAAAACACAAGTCAAAAGGTCATGCTGTTTCAACTATATCAGTTTTAATGTTCATTTTTGACACAAATCTAATATTTGAAATGCAGATTTAGGACTGGATCTAATAATTATTGTAGTAACTGATTATTATAACAATTGATTTGATTAAAAACTGGCATATTCTGCAGAGTTGCAATATCAAAAATACATTAAAAACGGTTCCATTCCTTTTTTAAGGAAGGAAATAAACATTTTATTGCCTAAAATGCAATAACAGCTTACAAGTACGCTGTAGTATTTGTAGCAAAAGATGCATCTGCAGAAATAATTCAATTCGATTTTTATTTTTAAAGAATTTGGACCAAGAGGAGCAAAACTTTGCTACTTGGGAATTCTGGGTAGAAAATATTTACAAATGTTTTTTTATTACTATGTAGAAAACAAAATGTTTGTTTTTTTAATAACAACTTTGGCTTAATTACTGCTCTGAGTGTGTTGTACTTTCATTAAATGACCTTTAGTGAGGACTTGAGTCGAGTCTGTATACTCCAATTAACGATTAATCGATTACTAAATTAGTTAAGATTTTTGCAATAATCAGTTAATCACACTAAATCCAATTAATCAAATTAATCAGAATAGTTGCAATTAATCACGATTAATCGTTTTGTCACTAGCATCATTAAAGTATAATTTTTGCAGTTATAATCTAATCTTACTTGGCTTTTAGAAGCTGGGCCTTCTTGTTCTTGTACAGTCGATAGATGAACGGCACTCCGAGCGTCAGCTTCATCCTCCTCTTCGTACACTTCTCCCAATCATGCCGGCAGCGCGGACTCTTGGGAACTTTCTTCAGGATGCTCAACAGGATTTCTTTGGCAGGTGGGATCGCTTTCTGGGAGGCCGAGGCTAAACGGAGAAAGAGGTTTATTTAAAATCTTTTCAACCTTTAATGTTGCATATGTTCTGTATCTAAACCAAATTCATGAGGAAATTGTAAAAAAAACTAAACGCCACAATAAACTGGTGGCTTTGTGCGTGCAAACCCATACACACAAAAAGAACATGCTAACTGAAGTAAAAATAAAAACTGAGAAATAGATGCATCTATTTTAAAATGTTTTCATTGGCAGATTGTTTTGGATTGTTTACATAAGACTTATTTATAAAATTATTTTAGTAATCAAATATTCTATCAATTATTCTGATGATTAATCGGATAAAAAATGGCGCATTTGTCAGATTGTTGATGTAATCATTTGCAAACAAATAATTCAATTAATCTTTTAAATTAGAAAAAAAACTGATAGTGCCTGAAATACATAGTTTTTTTAGTGTATGCTTCATCATCTGCAGCTAAAAAGAAAAAAAAAATACTGTCTGCTAATTTGTTGATTAATAACTGCACAGCAAATGGTGCTTAAATGAATTTTTTTTGCAGAATTTGAACCAGGTGAAGCTAAAAATGCTGCTTCAGGACAAAACATATTTACAGTAAAATGTTTTATTTAATCTTACTGCTCTCAGTGTGTTGTTCTCTTAGTATTATTTTAATACTAGATTAATCGTTTCAGCCCCAATTCATTCGCTAAATTAAACTGCGGTGGTAACTTTTTTTTGGCCAGAAAACTTTCTGCATTCAGTAAGTTTAAGTCCTTCATATTTATGATGCGTCTTACCTAAAGCACGAAGCTCCAACATAACTTTGTAAGCAGCGAGGAATCTGAAAGGAAACTGGCGGCTCTGAATGACTGCTTTCTGTGAAAACATCCAAACTTCAACATCAGAGACGTGTTTTTAATTCATCCGATTTGTGGCTCATCAGAAAGCGTCGCACCTGATTGGTCAGCCTGCGGAGGATCTTTTTGTGATGAGCCTCACTGATTCCTTTAGTGATCATGTTCCTCAGGTTCCTCAACATGGCCATGAACGGCAGAGATCCGCTGTCTGAACAGGAGAAACAAACATTTATCACAAACTTTTAAGGCTTTCTTCCAAGGCTGAGCGATAAATTAGATTTTATCAAATCGTATTTTTGGATTTAACTTTTGAAAAATCTTTTTTTTCCCCCCACAATGCACTGAATAGTTTCCATAGTTCACTGGGATGTCAATGTGCCCATGGCGGCCATCTTGTTTATCAATTGTGTTTTGCAGCTTCTAGTTATTTGGACTCTGAGTTCAGGTGATTAATTATTAGGGTTTTTGTTTTTTAATTACAAGGGTAAAGTCATAATACTATGAGAATAAAGTTGTAATTTGTATGAGAACTAGAACACGACAAACAAAAACTTAACCAGCTCATTTTATGTTCATATTCTGTTATTTTCCATGTTGGAGTCACTACTGTATTCTCCTAATGTTATTAGGAGAATAAAGTTATTATTATTGCTGACATCACCATCAACTATGGAAACCCCCCTTAAAAAATTCAGGATTTTACAAATTTTAAATCCTCAAAAACCAAAAAAAGTTGATTAATCAATAAAACCGATTTATTTTCCAGCCCTGGAACAAACAATGTGGTTCATCTTTTGTTCCCTTTCATGATAAACTAGTTGACGCCAACGATGGATGAGTTTGAGTTTTCCTTTCAGACCTATGAGTTTCTGCCAGGTGGCGGCGCTGTTGCCCTCCAGACTGATCAGTCGTTCCCACGTCTGCGGCTCTTTGAGCTTCATGCGCCGCCCGGCTCTGTCCGGATCCCACACGCCTTTTATTCCACTGCGGGTGAACGACTTCGCGTCGCTGGGGTACCTGCAGAAAGTCAGAGACTTTAAGACGGTTTTCTGCTCATCTCAAAAACTATTTTAAACATTTCGCCTGAAAAAGGGGCAAATAAATAAAAATATCACCAATTGCAATTGTTTAGGTTTTGGCTTCTTGAGTTGTTTTAACGTTTAAGTTGGGTTTGGACTGGTAAGAACTTTCTAAAATAATTCCCACAAAACTAAATGCAAAATAATTTTAACCTGAGTTTAAAACAAATTCACACCAAACAAAGTTCATAAATATAAAGTACACTTGGTTTCAGCTCCAGGGTTTTACTTTTTTAGACATAATAGAAACAATCTGGTTCTTTAAATCCAACTTAACATTAATACAATAAATCAGCTAACTGCATAATAAATCAAATTAAAATAATCTCTTTTTTCTCTCCTTCTACCAAAAATTGGATAAAACTCTTCTGTCTGGAGTCTTGGTCTAAATTTTGTTCACAGAGATTTTATGATTTATTTAATTTGTTGTTTCTCTTGTTTTGTTAAGTTATTTTGGATATTTAAAATATATTCTAGCTCCAGTGTTAAATGTTCATTAAATTTTAAAGTTTGAGAATGTGTTCTTGCATTATTATGTTACTTAGAAATGGTCTAAAAACAACAATATTATCATTTATCACAACAACATCTGGGACAATTTAGTGTCCTGTAAATTCCCTTATTGTGACAGGCGTAATGAAAACCATGTCAAGGGAAAATTGGCTTTATAAAAAACTCTTTTCTTCAGTTTGGATTTTGACTAGGCCATCGCTCTACTTAGATTTTTGTTATTTTGAGTTATTCTGTCATATTATGACCTAGTTTGGGCAAAACCTCAGCCCAAACTAGGCAGCTGGACCTTATGGAAGCCCAAATCACCACACCTACACCACCGTGTTTCACAGTTGGCCAAATGTCAGATGCAATTTTGCAAACCAAAGCTTTCTCTTTCTTTAAAAGAGAACATTTCTCCTTTATATCTTCTAAACAACCCAAACTAGTAAGATCTCTTAATTTTACAATTAGTAATTTAAACGTCTCTGGATGTCAGTCTCCACCATCAGGATGTGTGCGTCTTACTTTTTTCCCAGGATTGCCATAACAAATTCAGCAGGTTCTTTAATGTGAAGCTTCTTGATCAGCTTCTTTATGCTGAACTCGCTCTGTTTTTTGTCCACCACCTCTCTGCTGCCCTCCAACTGGAACTGAGCAAAGATACAAAACGCCTGTTAGTGTTTGAACTGCAGCAATTAATAACAATCAGACTGCAGAAATTGTATTTTGTTTTCTATCTATGATTTGCTGCAGATAAAGTAAAAAGCAAACAAAGTAGTAACTTACAAATTTCTTCAGAATTTCCGGATCAGATTTGAGAAATTTGGCCCATTGTTCGAGGTCTGATTTAGATGGTTTCTGAAAAAAAATCAGACAAAATACTGAAACCAGAGAGCTGAACCAGTGGAGGACAGTCCAGTGATGAGCTACAGAAACAAGTCGACTCCATTATGAAAAATTAACATTTTTGCACATTTTATACTTTATACCTCCATTTAGGTCTCAACTGCTTCTAAAAAATATTCCAAGAACTTTGAAAAAAACAACAAACAAAAACAATAAGTTAAAGTTTTTTGGTATTTGGAAAGTGAGCCGTTTCAAAAACCTCCTGGTTGTTAAGTCACAACAGGCAATGTGCCGTTACCTAGCAACCCCAGCCCAGCCCAGCCCAGCCCAGCCCGTTACCTAGCAACCCCAGCGGAATTCGTGGGGCGTGACCAGCAGTAGCTTATTTGGATTTAAAGTGACAGAGTCCCTAAAACAGCTCAAAATAGGGAGGACTGGCCAGACTGAAATCTAATTATCTAAGAATGATTTTGTGTAAAAAAAAAAAAAAAATGCAATACATATGTTTTGTAACCATCCTAACCTGTTCAAGGAAGCATAATAGGTCCCCTTTAGTGTAGAAATCAAAAGGATTTTGGACAGATTTTAACTGGCAGCACACACTACATCTGTCATAACATTCAGTTTTGTCCAAGTACAAAGCTGACACCTTTTGCTTTATTAAAGTAAGTTGTCTACCTTTCCTTTCAGTTTCTTCCGGCTGTGTTTGCAGCGGTGTTTGCGCGTGTTGTACTTGGCCAGCTGGTACTCGCTGAACTGCTTGAACTTGTCGACCATCGCCTTCTTCAGACACGTCGGAAGGCACTGGGTGAAGCACTGGAAGAGGGTAATCAGTTTGTTTAGATAGAAATGAAGAAGTGGAGGCTGGAAGGAGAAACTGATGCTGACTCAGACTTACTGTAGAATAGATTCTGACTATTTCCAGCCAATCGGAGGGCAGCTGCACGGCAGCGCAGAAATATCTGCGGACGTGTGGCTTGGTGGGGTCCAGATTGGCGGCCAGAGCCAATAAAAAGTTTGTGGTGATCCTGATGTTTAATTCTTGTCTGGTGTAAACAGCAACCTGGATGGGAAACAAAGAGCAAACACACAGATTGATATCACAATATGCATCATAAACCCTATAATCCTTACAATGGTATTACAACCATTATTTTGTCTCAATCAAGTTAACCTTTGATGTTAAAGGAGACCTATTATGCAAAATTTTAATTTAGCATGTTTTTATACTTCTATTTGGGTTTCCACTACTTCTAAAAACAAAATAAAAAAAAATAAAAAAAACCCAGCTTTTTTTTTGGCAATAAATTAATGGTTTTTGGTTATGGAAAATGAGCCGTTTCAAAAATGTGTTGAGTCACGTTCAATGGCCACTGAGCATGTTACCTAGCAACCCCAACACGTTACCTAGCAACCCAAGCAGAGCTCCAGTACGTTTGGTCAGCTGGTTTTATTCTTGTTGGTTGTGCAGGACGCTCCTCTTTTGCTTTTCAAAGGTGTACGGTTCTATAATTGAGGAATTTTTGCAGCCATTTTCACGTATGAGTGTAAATTTTGAGTTGGGCAGCTTATTTGGATTTAAAGTGACAAGAGGCCCTAAAAAAGCTCAAAATAGACAAACCTGAGCAGACTAAAATGCCATTACCAAGAATGATTTTGTGCAAAAACTATATTAAACATGTTCCGTGTCACCCAAAGACCTGGGTGCATCATAGGTCTCCTTTAACGGGTTATAAACTCAACGAACTGTACAAAGACCGACCTTAAGAAGGAACTCCGGGTCTCGATCAGAAACGTCCTTGGCCAGCGCAGTGATTTTGGTCCAAACGCTGTCCTCCGAGTTCCAGTCCGGCTGGCCTGGAGATTTGCTCTTATTGACCAGAGAGCAGCAGACGGCGTTCAGCAGGAGGTACTGAACGACACAGACACGAATCAGCACCCAGGGGTCAAAGGTGACAACCTCATTTTTGTTCTTACAGTAGATTAAAAATAAGACCTTTTTATCTTTCAGATTTTCTAAAGTGCTTTCATTTCCTCTGTCCAGTTCAGGAAACTCTTCCTGTCTGACGGCGACGGAGTCATCAGGTTTCTGGATGATCATGTCCATTTCTACGACTGGCGTCTCCATGGCGACCTCAGCGTCCTCTTCATCGTTTTCCTCCTCAGACAACATATTGTCTTCATCCAGCTGCTGATGAAACATAGTCACATTACAGAAATCAGTGCATGTATTCAGAGCAGTTTCAGTGCACATTTTCAGTTATTCTAGAGTTTAAACAAGATATTTTTATAGAAAGAACAAGCTTTTCTCACCGATTATAATCAGGCTAATTTTTCCTTATTTAAGTCAGTTAGGATTATTGAGATTGGTACAAGTTGATAAATGCCAGAATAAAGAGATTAGTTTCTACAAAGGCAGAGATTTTCACAAAGATTACCATGTCTTCAAAAATTGGTTTTAAGTTAATTAAATTATAATATTTAAAGACAAAGGAAAAAGTACTAGTTACCCTGGCAGGTTATTTAAACTAAAAACAAAACATTTTTACTATTTTATAAGTGACATAATCTACAACTACTAGTACTTTTTCCATCAATATTAAGAAATTATTGACTTAAAACAAGCCTCTATTTCTTGCTGAAGTGTTACATGTAAATTAGTTTTGTCTTATTTCAAGTTAACTCAGATGTTTGCACTATAAAATAGACCAAAACATTGTCTACTGTCATAAGATTTGTGATTTTTGCAGGCAAGTCATGAACTGCAATTCTACCTACGACTAAAGAAAATGTATGTAAACAATAAAATAAAGAAAATAACTTTTAAAACATTGTATTTTTTTCACCTTTATAATTCTGAAATGATAAATAAATGTAAGTGAACTAAAACACAAATCATTAAGCTGATTCATAGTACAGTTAGCATTTCTAAGTAAGAAATAAAGTTTTTTTCTGTACCTCGCTTGTTTCTTCAAAGGACGGCTGCATCTCTTCTGATATTTTATCTTCTTCTTCTTTTGCATCATTTTTCTTTTCCCCATCTTGTTTCAGGAACGAAGGAGGATCAGCGAAGCGGTTCAGCAGAGAATCCCCGGTCAGTGATGAGGAAACCAGAGCGTTGGAGGCGACAGCGGAGGTGTAGGAAGAGGTACGACTCTGAGACCCAGAGGAGAGGAGTTTGTTCTGGGTGCTGAGGAGAGGAGAACTGGTGGAGGAAGAGGAGGAGAGCAGAGAAGAAGAAGAGGTGGAGGACAGGCTGGTTGGCTGAAGAGACAGGAGGGAAGAAGGATGAAACAGCGACGACCCGGATGTCATCGTTGACACCTGGGATAAAATTTTATTCTCCAAATTTGGAGGGCAGTAGTTGGAGGTCTGACTTCCTGAAGCTGCATTCAGCTGCAGCAAGGTCAGCGCCTTCATTTCTGCAGAGAAATATACAGAGTAAAACATTCACATGTTCTTACTTCCACAAACATTGGTGCATTTTCTAATGACTTCACATCAAAAACCAACACAAAGCATCAATCAATGTTCGCGCCTTGTTTGCCACAAATAACAGGTTGATAACTGTAGAATCTGAACTTCTCTCTATCAGGGCCTGAAATCAGTTTCTTTGCAGAAAAATTTAATAAGATGAGAGGCTTAATCTGCACAGCAACATAACAAATGGAGAGAAAATGGCTAAATTTCACCAATCAATTAAAATCTTCTTCCTGCAGTCTTGATATTCTACACCCAACCTTCTTAAAGGGGCAGTGTTATGCGTTTTCCAGGCACATAGCGCCAATTTATAACACAATCAAGTAACAATGTCACCTTCAGTTGTTATAAAAATGCTCTATGTCTAATATGATTTAAAAGAAATTTTACTTTGTAATTTAATCCTTTGAAATTGGGCCTCTGTCCCTTTAAAAACTCCTGCTCTTTCTGAAACTACCTTCCGAAAGTCATCACATGGCTCCTCTATTAACCAGCGTTTCACTGAGAAGTAACACCTATAATGAGCTCAGCATTTCCACCAGGTGTTTGCTAATTGCTGCTGGCTAGTCTGAAGGAGCTGAGTGGGGGAGGGATGCTCTGTGAGGCAAAAGCTGCAAACTGCAGCTCAGAGGAGGAGCTGCGACTTGAGGGTGGAGCCAGGTCCACCCAGGCGTTTTGTACAGCTGAATGGTTGCCATGGAGATTAAAGGATTTCTCAAACACGCATGAAAAGATTTAAGCAACACTCCAGGTAAGTTTTTGATTAAATAACTTTAAAACATGACGTAAAGGTCAAAAGGTGCCTTTAAGGATTAAAAACATTGTTTATTGCAACTTTATTCCATATCTTTCCTTTTTATTTTCTTAAATTGTAATGTTTATATTTCTTGCTTTGTATGCATTATGTTTTTTGGGTTTCATTTTTTGTTTCTGATTAAGTTTGTGGCTATTCTCTGTTCTTTTAGGTTTCCAGTAAAGCACTTTGATAAACTCTTTGTATGAATGCTAGATGCAAACAAATAAAATCCAAATCATCTGACTGAAACTGAGTTATTTAGTAAAATAAGAGCAATAATTTTGTTTGTAGATACACAAAGTTGGTATAACTCCGGAGACCTGCAGCTAAATCTGCGTCTGCAAAGCATTAAATCAGCAGCCTGAACAAAAATCGAAGTCACTTTTTTGGATTTGTAAAATAAATATTTAGAAAGCCATTCAGTGTTTTTCCTTCTTCACAAATTCCCAATACTTTTATGTTGGTCGATAACAAGAAATCCCAATTAAGTTTTATGCGCGAATGTGTTTAAAGAGGTCAAAGGTGGTTGGAGCCACTCCTCCTATTGTGCTGACTGAGCAAACAGGTAACAGGTGTTGAGCAATAAAATGGTTCATTTAAGTTTAAAAAAGAGAAATAATACAACGAAATAAAATAAAGTTTATTAATTTAATTAGGATCTAGATTAAATAACCGCCTGGTGTTTTTAAAAGTTGACTTTCTGCAAGCATAGAAATGATATCGGGTCTCGAATAAGATTCTCAAAAACACAACTGAGTTTTAGATTCGTCCAGTGCTTCACATCAAAATCGCTTTGCATCTGAAGCCAGAGAAAATGACCTCAGTTCAGACAAGAAATACAACCAACGTCCTGACAGCAATGAATAGAGTAAATAAAGGCGGGGCTGTCAGCCGACAACAGACCCGGAAACTCACCAAAGATTCAAGCTTCAGTTGAGGAGGACAGACTCTAACCTAAAATATCTGGACATAAACTATGTTTCCCATAGGTGTCCAGCTGTAGTTTAGTATTTCTACGAAGCCAGAAGTAGCAGATTAGCTATGCAACGTCATACGTCATGACGCACCATTTGTGTGCCGGTGCTCCAGGTGGGCGGGGTTAGCATGAGTATCTTCTTTCAGATTTACATTAAATAATTAATAAAGTCAAGTTAATCAGCATGTTATGATCAGTTACTTACCATATGTTATTATTTATTTTATTTATTTATTTTTTTATTGTTGTTGTTGGTGGTGATGGTGATTTTTATGATTTATGCATCTTTATAGCAGCACATTAATTGAGTAATCAAAGACAACATTATTTATTTATTTATTTATTTATTTATTTATTTATTTATGTTTTACCATTTAGAAAAATATGCCTTTCCCCTATGAAATATATTGATTACTTACTAAAAAAAGCTTACTTTGATTAAATGTGTGAAGGAAAGACAACTTCCAGACACTATTTAGTATCAATATATCTTTGTTCTTTAATAGGGCTTATTTAATAGTTACAGGTTTTTATATACGACCATCTTAGATTCAGGTGAAATACATTTTCACTTTAATTATCTTTTTTTGGTGTTTCCCCTGTATCTCTTTTACAACTGCCATGGTTGGACGTAATTTACTTTCAGAAGCCAAAGCTATTTATTTAATAAAGTTATCTGCACAGAAGTAGGCGTGTATAATTCTACATATTTTGAAACCAGTTCCGCCAAAAACCAAAACAAAACAACAAAAACGAACCACGGAAGACTCCTCCCACTCCGTCTTTTGTCCGAGTCCTCCACCGGCGGATTGTTAAGGAGCGCTTGCAGTGATTGATGGTATTTATGTTTATAACCAGCTGTGATTTACATTGTTTTAAGCTTCCCTATTGTTAACAACCAAACATACATACAGTTTCCTAAAATTTATAAAATGCTCGTTCAAATAAAGAAATGCTCAGATGGACAAATGTCCACTGGGAATCTCGTTTGTCTTGACCCATCTGAGCCACCGTAACCCATATATTGTTTTCATTTAGTAAATGTTATTAATCTCACATCTTACGCCCTAAACGAAAGTTGTTGTTGTTTTTTTTTTTTTCGTGCTCCAGGAAAATAAAGGAACTAGAATTACCTCGTACTAGTGCCTAATAGATAGAAGAAAGGAATAAATTCCAACCAAAACATTTTAAAAACAATTACATTTCTGAGCTTCAAAAGTTTAAAAATTACTAGAAAAAACAGCAATTTTGAGAATCTCAGAAATTTTCTAGAACAAGGGAATTTGAGTTTGAAAAGTCAAAAATGTGAGGTTTCTTTTCTAGGAAATTTGACTTTTCAAATTCAGAAATTTGTAAGTTTTTTTTTTTTTAAGAAAAAGATTTTTAGAAAATATTTGAGATTGTTGGTGGAAATTGTCTTTTCTTTTTTAACAATGGCTCTAATATGCCATTGTAGACAGACATCCACTTCCATAACTTGTGGCTCTTTAAGGGACAGAAGAGTTTTAATCGGGCTGCACAGTGGCGCAGTTGGTAGCACTGTTGCCTTGCAGCAAGAAGGTCCTGGGTTCGATTCCCGGGGTCTTTCTGCACGGAGTTTGCATGTTCTCCCTGTGCATGGTGGGATCTCTCCGGGTACTCCTGCTTCAGGTTAATTGGTCTCTCTAAATTCTCCCTAGGTGTGTGTGTGTGTGTGTGTGTGTGTGTGTGGGGGGGAGGAGGGTTGTTTGACCTGTCTGTCTCTGTGTTGCCCTGCGACAGACTGGCGACCTGTCCAGGGTGACCCCGTCTCTTGCCTGGAACGTTAGCTGGAGATAGACACCAGCACCTCCCCACCCCACTAGGGACAACGGTGTTAGAAAATGGATGGATGGCTCAAGTCCTTTAAAACAAATTAGTTTATTCACAGATGTCTACATTGAAAAACAATTCATTAATGCTTTTCTTCTTTGGCAATAATGGTTGAAAAAACATAGTATATTCCCTCACCAACAAGAGCAGCCCGTTATTATCGTGATAATAACGATAATAACGTTATTATGGAGAGAGGACAGCCCTCTCTAATCTGAAAAAATACTTCCAAGCAAAAAAGTATTTGGTAAAAAAAACAAAAACAGTCAAATACTGATGACTGTCTGAGCTTATCAATTAAAATCATGTAAAACAAACAGATTTCACGTTCTGTGCAATTTTTGATATTTCAAAGAAAGACAAGAAGATTTATAGATAAAAAAGTACAGACGTTAGACAAACATTTTAAAATTGCACAGTACAGCAGAAAATGTTGATAGTTTAGCATGTGAACAGTTTTCTGTATATTCACATTTCCTCCAAAAGGCACAGCAGGATCAGTAGATAAAACATTTCATCAGAAAAATAAATCTTATGATAAAAAATATTTTTCTGTCTAGTGGTATAAAAGCTTCAGTTGGTCATTTTTATGACATGTTTTAACTACAGTTTAATGAGAAAATTTATGACAAAAACAAATAAAAAATAAATAAAATAAAATAATGTAAAAAAATATATTAAGGTTTTCTGACTCCTTGTGTTTCTATGAAATTCAACGTTCCAGGTCAGAAACGACCAATAAGAGCCAGGAGAAGGATCTTCGCTCTGTTAACACAGATCGCTGGTTTGCTGCAGCTGTGCTAAAGGCAGAGAAACAACCTAAAGTTACAGAAAAACTGATCTCTGGCGTTCATGAGGGCAGGAGCTGTGGAAAGAGAACTGCACCGCAGCAGAGATTGAAGAAAGGAAAGGGAGCTGTGAAGTGTGCTTGTTCAAACTTTCAGGGTATGTCTGTAGTTTTCTCTGCAGCTTTTGGTTAATCTGCAGCGTTTTCCTCCGTTAGGAGATCGACCTCTTCCTCAGAAATGAGGTGGGGAGATCCGTTGTTAAAAAGAGGCGGAAGGGGCATGTGAATGGTTGGAGAAGTTGATCCAGAGCCCGTTGAAAAATGTACAGGTCCTGTCAGGCCTTGGGAAGTAGCTGAGGACGTGCACTGGGGACAGAAATGTCAACATTTATATCAGTTAGCATTAATAATAGCATTGCTAACTAGATATTCTAAGGCAGGATAATTCTAATGAAGAAGAAACAAGACATTTAAACCACAGCATAGGCCAGGGCATTAAATTCACTGAACTATGATCCAGATCCGAATAGCATTCTGGGAGATTTAGGCAGAGCCCAGGCTCTGTCACTGCTAGCTAAGCAAAGGTGGTGGAATCAACTCGCTCTTTGGTTACCTAGCAACAACCTGTTGAATAACTTGCACAGCAGCAGTTTCAGGTTTTAAGCTATGACTGCTAAAAAATAAAAAAACGACATGGAGTGAAAACTGGATAAAACAAGAAAAGTCATGTTACGAGTTTGACAACATTTCAGATATTTAAAACTAAACACTAATCAATAATTATTAATTATTTATAGAGAGTCATCGATATCGACTGATGTGAAATGCTGGTATCTTTTTCAGCCCTACAACTGTAGCTAAATAGGCTTATGAAATATACAAAAAACCTAATGATGATAATATTTTTAAAATATGAGTTAAAGACTACTTTCGCCAGAGATCAGAGATAAAATGCATAAAATCTCTCTCTATGCGGATGATGTACTTTTGTTTTGGGACATGATGGATATGTCCATTTGATGGAGTACTGAGCAGTTCGAACACATGTCAGGGTTTAAGGTTAATTTGTCAAAGATGGAGGTTGTGCCTGTTGGGGCTCTGGCGGCATAGGAGCTTCCCCTTCTACTGGTCAACAGCAGGAAAAGCTTATGGCCACAACACGCTGCTGCAACACGCTGCTGTGTCAACACAACTACTTTGGGATAGTAAACCATTCACACAAAAGTCTGACCGCGGTCGCATTTAATTAGCAGTATGAACAACCATGCAAAAAAAAAACAACAAAAAATCAGATTTCACAAAAAAAAAAACAGAAGTCTAAACTGAGCACAAAGACCTCCTGTATGAGCCTAGCCTTGGTGTCCCTAACATGCAACTGCATTATTATTTCTCTTTATTATGCAATAATTACATACATGGACTTACCTTCTTTCTAATGTACCATATTGCTGCAAAACCACCTGCAGCAGCAGTAATAACAGCAGCGACAACAGCAACACCAACAAGATAAGGGGAAATAACTACAGCAAGAACAGCAACAGCAGCATCAACACCATGGTTTGGAGACCCTAAAAAGACAAAACAAGAAATATAAGAAAATAGATCCAACATGATCTAAACCCCCAGTAATGTCTCAATGTCCAATCCGCCTGATTTCAACAGCTGAATAATCTGATCAGTATGCAGGCAAATTCTGCAGAGTCCTACTATAAACCTACTTATTGGATTCAGGTGTTGCTAAAGCAGAAACACATCTGAATGCTTTTTAGTTTGGAGACATCAACAGTTTAATATCCCTGTAAATCTCTGGTGGAGAACAGAGGTTATGTAACTGAGCAACAATATGTTTTCCAACTGGTTTAAACCAAAATGCTCTTTACTCCTCAGACTTGTTTTCAGATCAGGAACAGGACTGGATCATCATTGCAATCAGATTATTAACAGAAGTTTTAAAAACATTAAAGCAAAGTGAATCTGATAGGATTGTTCTGCAGATTGCACATATTTGAGTTTTGACTTCTCTATAGCATGTTTTCTTTAAAACCTACATTTAACTGTAACGTTGTACATTTCCAGCAGCTCATGTTTGTCTCCTGAACTCCATGCAGAGTAAACGCCACAGTCGGATTCTTGTAGATTCTTTAATTTCACAGATTCTTCATCTCCAAAAAGCTAAATTCTTCCAGTGTAGTTCTTCCCCACTGTAGGTTTGCCACTGGAATTAAACACCACTAATATATCTTTTGAATTTTTTGAATTAAACTGCCAGTAAAAAGGGCCAAACTTCTTAAGAACGGTGACATTAAGAAGCAAATCTCCTCCAGTCCGCACAAAAACATAATTCTCAGCACCTGTGAAACACAACAAAAGGCTTTAAAACAAAACTGAATTTATAAACTCTTTACCCTATTAGTTTGTTACTCAGTTTGTTTTGATTTGTTTGTTGTATGAATGACCAAAAGGTTTTCATTGTTAAGGTAAACACTGCTGACTTAAGAAGCTAAATAAAAACAAAAAACAAAAACAAATAAGATAATGATTACCTTTAACATTGTCTGGAAGAATTAGAATCACAAACACAATCAGAGGAAAGAGAAGCAGCATCTTGTCACAATGAGGTCAGAGCTGAAGACATATTTCAATGGATAAAACAAATACACTTGAATATATAGATTACAAAACATTTAACATATTTCAATTAAAAATGCAGGGGTCAGAAGGTCAGCTACATTCATCCAGCAGGTTGGATCGTTGCTGCTGTTTTATTTTCAACACTTTTAACGTTTATTTTTTAAACTACAGGTCAAAACGTTTTATTGCAACTTACTTCAAGTCAAACCCTGCAGTATTAACAAAAGTTTGAGTGAGTTAATGTAAACAAAAAATATATTAATAAAAAAAGACACATAGAAGAGGCAACATCAAATAACATGCTTCCAAATTATGTGCTTGTCAACAACAATAACAGTTTATAAACATAATAGTTCATGTTGACTAAGGAGCAGAAAGTATAAAGACAAATGATCAGTGAATCCTGGGATGATTTATAGATAAACCCGAACCCAAATGTAATATACTTGTCTATTAAAAAGTTTATTATGTCCGCAAAATATATTTACTTAAAAACAAGTCGGTGAATTTCCATTTTCTTTGTATTTAATATAATAAATTCAAAAACTTTATTATAGACAGAAAACCGGCGAAACGTTTCTTTGTCTATTATTAATATTAAATTAGTTTAAAATATATAAATATTGAATGTACAAGCAGAATAGTGTAAGTATTTATGACTGAGACTGGTTAGCCACGCCCCCTTCCTCTCTGATTGGTGGAAAGAGTTAGCATGTTGTGCTACAACGGTAGTAAAACAATCAATAAACAATTGAGCTGGCGCGGATGTTTAAATGAGCTGCTCCTTAAAACAAAACAAGCCATTTCCTACGGAAACGTCAAACACTCGCTATTAGCTGACAGCAGAAAAACGAACCTGTTTCCACCAGAACTTTAAAGATTCACCGGCTCAGGTCTCGTCCTGCTCGACGTCAAAACTGCTTCTTCTGAGTCACCAACACGCCTCTAAAGTAGCTTTTCCAAGACATCTTCGATAATTTAATGAATGAAAAGTTGTGTCAATAG
The DNA here is from genome assembly GCA_903066825.1 of Alfaro cultratus. Classification (NCBI taxonomy): domain Eukaryota; kingdom Metazoa; phylum Chordata; class Actinopteri; order Cyprinodontiformes; family Poeciliidae; genus Alfaro; species Alfaro cultratus. The sequence continues at coordinate 4,559 of CAEFZX010014621.1, read as the reverse complement.
GTTTTTCTTCTTCTTTCCTTTTTTATAGCGGTTGGCAAACAACTTATAGGTGCATTAGCGCTACTAGAGATGGGCATCTGAATCAAGTACAGAGGAATGTAAAGGAGTCTATCAGAACCCTGCAAAACACACATGGGTCACGTGACTGCTTTTTTCCGTGTCGGTTTTCAAAATAAAAGCGTGATGAGCCGCTGCTTCATTGGTTGTTGTATTTGATCGCCCATGAGGGCCGAAATAAAAGGTACTTTGACCAATATAGTTTTCTCAATTGTTGATTATGATATATTTTATGACTTTATATTTGTGTGGTTTTATTATGTAAAGAATATTGAAGCTGCATCGCTGCTTAAATGTGCTACACAAATAAACTTGATTGAAAAGGAGCCAGCAAGAAAAAAAAAAAATCTGACATCTGGGAAAACTTTGAGATGATTGATCACAATAAGATTCCAAAATAAAAATAATTAACCCCTTCACCTCCAAAATCCTCACCTTCTTGAAATTATTTCCACTATTTCTTTGTTCTGCAAATATAAATTGGAGTATGGAACAGACGTTTAACTATTATAATCTCCCCATAATACCTGCTCTGTCTCAGTAGGTTAAAAGAATCACAGAACTAAGTTGAAAAAGCGTCAGCAGAGTCTCCATACAAACAAACAGAAAACTCTTCTACAAAATCCCCAACTGTAGCTGCTTTACCGCCACCTTCTGGATTGGAGTGTGAATAAGAACAACTGTTATACATATATTTTCTTATAAATACCTGCTGCGCTTTTACAATAATAATAATGATATTTATTATGGCTTTGAAAATCAAACCACCTACATTCCTCTGCGACAGCTCTTTAACCATTTGTAGCTCAGATTTCAATATTTGTCTCTAACACTAACATTACAGGCTCAGATATTTCCTCTTACCTGTATCATCTTATTCACCCTTTAGAGTGTGTTATTTATTTCTGTTTGGCAAATCGTATTCTCGATACATCTTTCTTTTATTTCTATAGCTTCTTCTATGTCCAACTATTCTTTTCATACTATAATATCTACATTTTTCCCACTATGTCCCATTTTATTATCCCTTTGGGATCAATAAGGTATTTTTGAATTTGTTCTGACTAGTCATAATTCTGATTAAAGATATCTTGAATGACACCATAAATGTATTAGATGCATTTTGATGGGATATGTATATTCGACTAGTGCAAAAATACATTTCAGACAACTTTAAAGCAAATAACGATTAGGCAAAACTAAATTAGAGATAACTGTAATTTTCACAAGTCAAAATTCCTTTTAAGATATCTTGAAATGAATCTTTAATTAGATGGCTTTTCTATTTCAGACATCTATAACACTGAGTAGTCAGAATGACATTACTGATATCTTAAATAATTATTCTGTTTAGTCAAAATGAAACAGATTTACATACAATTTTGTGAAATTTCAACAAAACAATGAAAAAAAGATTTTTGAAAATGCATATTTTCAGCTTAGAAATATTTATTTAATTAGGTTACAATTGAGGCCATTCGACAAATCAAGGAGGCAGGAGATGTAGAACCTCCAGGGTCATATCTCAGGCTTTTGGAAGAAAGACTGAAAAGACTCAGCATAGTTATTCACATTTCCAGTTACAAACCTAGAAAATATTTTAGAATTAGACAACTAACTTTTGTTTTCTCTTAAAAATACATATTTTCTCAAGGTAATGGAGCCATACTTGGACCATCTGAGCATCTTGAGAGGAGATTCCCAGAGATGAACATCCTTGCTACATTCAACATACTCAGGCCAACAGCAGTGGAGAAGGAGGAAGATGATTTTCAAGAGAACTTGCAACTGCTTGTCAAAAAGTTTCCCACTTTAAATGAAGAGGCAGTACTCCAAGAATGGACCAGTTTAAAGTCCATCTTGGCCAAAGCATTTTAAGGCAAATAGCAGAAGCAAAATGTCTAAGAAATTTCTTTAAAACATTTTTTTTTATTATTCAGTTTTCCCCTAAAAATAATTATCTCAAAAACATTTTGTTTGTTTGTCTTAGGGCAAGTCACAGCAGGAGGTGATGCAGGAAATGACTCTGACTTTGATGAACTGAAGCCCCTCAAATCTATCACTACTCTCTGCTGTTGCTTTGACTGTTCCAGTCTCAAGTGTGAACTGTGAAAAAGACTTCAGCTATGAACAGGGTGAGTGTTTGATTTGTTTTTTACTTTCTACTAGCAGTTTCTTTAGCTACACATTTTATGTCAGTTCTGGTTTATTTTAGAAAAAGACTGACCTCAGAAACAGGCTTCTGGGTAAAAACCTCAGCATGTTTGCTGTGGTTTTGGACAGGAAGAGCTCAAAGGTGACACTGGTGAAGGTTGATGTTACTTCCTGATCAACAGTTTGTTTCCAGACAGAGAGAAACTTACACTGAAGGAGTCGATGATGTCTTTGTTTCTGATACTGGCTCTTCTGATCATCAATAATAAACCAGGTAGGAAATAATAAAATACAATAAATACAAATTAGAATTTAAAAAATTCTATATGCTAAAAACCAGCTTCATTCATCTTATAGGTTTTAAGTTGTTCAACCAACATTGTGGAACCTAGAAATTTATTTTTCAGATGAAAACAATTTATTTAAATCTTGTATGTAAACCTGCCATTTTATTTACAGGATTCTTGAAACATTTCTGATATTAAAATGAAACACACAGTCCTAACTTTATGTTATTATGCTTCTGTATTTTACAGGAACCAATGGTTTCACTTCAGTGTTTGTGCGGACGGGTGGCGATGTTTTTCTTAACGTCTCAGAAGCCGATGTTCCCAAAGATTATCATCTCCTTTTATGGAAATTTGTCACAGATGATGTGCTGGTGTCTTTCTTTCCACATGGAAAATCAAACGTGCGTGGGGTGTATGGTGGGAGAATAGACATTTTGGAAAAAAAATACTCCATAAAATTAAAAAACCTCCAAAAATCTGACAGTGGACTTTATACGGCGATAGTAATAGCAGCTTCAGAAGAAGTACTAGCCGTACACAACGTCACAGTTCAAGGTAGGACATTTTATATATAAAATTTATACTTTGAAAGAAAAATATTCCTGCCTCTAAAATGAAAACACTTGTTGAGTTGTAACTATGATGATGTTTCAAATGTAGTTTTGACAGCATTTCTTGCCCTGCTTTCAGGAATCAGGGGCGTCAACTTTCCGATCAATGTCGATACAAAAAGCAAAAGAAAACTTCCTCAGATGAATCTGAAGTAATATTTTCCTTTACTTCTGCGTAGAGTTGACATAAAGCTACAGTGAGGAAAATACATATGTGAGCGACTTTGCAAGTTCTCACTGAGAAATTATGGGTCTAAAAAAAAAACCCAGAAATCACAATGTATGACTTTTTAATAATATATTTGTGTGTTACTGATGCAAATAAGTATTTGAACACTTGTGAAAATCAGTGTTAATATTTGGAACAGTAACCTTTGTTTGCAGCTACAATCGTTTCCTGTAGTTTTTCACCAGGTTTGCTCAAACCGCAGGAGGGGTTCTGGCCCATTCCTCCACACAGATCTTCTCTACATCAGTCAGGTTTCTGGGCTGAGAAACACAGAGTTTGAGCTCCTCCAAAGGTTTAGACTAGGACTTTTTTCTTCAAACTTATACTTTTCATTCATGTACTTTTCAAACATGTGGCATGCTCATTTTAGACTGTAAATGAATTAAATAAACATTCTGAGTTAAAGATTAGAAGGAATTGGTGAGTTTGCTTTGCTAACATGCAAAGAAAGGACTTTATTGTCTTTATTTTCTGTGTTTCTCAGTTGTTTCAGAGGTTACTGCTTTGCTCTAATTTTTTCTATCGGTTCTCACCGTTTCTCCGGCTCCGTAGATCCGGTGGGTCCGGTCGATCTGACCGTCGACTTCGTGTCCAGCGACTCTTCCTCCTGTAACGTCACGGCGACCTGCGCCGCCGACGGCACCGACATCAGCAGCACTTTCAGATGCACCGCCAAAACCTGCCTTCAAGAGGGGGGAGAGGGATCAAAGGTCACCAAATCTGGTGCTGCCCTCCATGTCTGCCTGTCCCGTTCCTCCATCGTCTGTAACCATAGCAACCAGGTCAGCTGGATGGAGAAAACAACAGAGATCGATCACCTTTGTCCGAAGAATGCCGGTAAGTTTGAGATTTACAACAAGATTACTAGATAAAGTTTTCCTACCCCTTAAACCTTTTTGCCTTTTGTCAAGTTACTATCCTTGCACTACCACTTTAATTCTTTATTACTAAGCTATCTTATCTGCCCATATATCTATACTTGTATTGTTATATTACTATGCCGACATTTTAATGTCCATACTACACATGCACAGATTTATTGCTGTTAACATGCACATATTTATCTGTTTTTTAGTACTTTTATCTCTTAGTAATTTCGATCTGGCAACTGTCTTAAATTTAGTATTTAGGATTCTAGTGTTTTTTAGTACTCTTATCTCTTAGTAATGTTGATCTGGTAATTGTGTTAATTTAGTATTCTAGTGATTTTGTAATATA
>CAEFZX010014619.1:0-22996 GCA_903066825.1 Alfaro cultratus | reverse complement strand
GAGGATAATGTCCTGATCACACTAAATGTTTCTGAGCTGAATTCATTGAGATGTTTAATAAAATTCATCATCAGATCAGAAATTTGGTTCATGTGATTTGAAACAAGAAGTTAAATTATTCTACAGTAAAATAAGTTGATATTTAAATTTGATATTGTGAGTAAAATAATAGAGAAATGTGTCTCTTTAACTGGATGAGGGCAGGGTTTTTTTTCTTGCATATTGTGAAATAATTACTTGGTTTAAATTGCAGCAATAAGTTAAAACTCACAATTCAATATTAATGAACTTAAAAAAACAATGTTTAGACAACTTGTCTCTTGTTGTTAAATCAACTTCATGAACTTTAATTTCTCAGTTAAAACCAAAATAATTTTCTTGTTGACTTAAATTGGATTTTCAAGGTAACAGGTGGACTTTCATTTTCAAGTTAAACCACCATAAAATATTTTACAGTGTGGTGTTGATGTTCTTATAAACAGGAAAATTATCCCAAATCTAAATATTGTTCTTGGTAGTACTTGAAAAGTATTCTGATATTTAAACAAAACCCTTTTGAGGATATTTTGCTGTTATTATCACAACAACCCTTTTAAAACTTTCTGGAAACGCCCCTGCATGTCCCCCATAGTTTACCTTGAAGTCCCTGCTGTGCTGCGGCGTGTACTCGAAGGTCCAGAGCGCCCGGACCAGGCCGGACAGCTGCTCCGTCACCTCTCCCGCCTCCTGCGGCTGGCTGCTCCCCTTCTTCTGGACCAGCGGCGCCCCGTTGGGCTTCGCCTTCTCGCTGCTGCCGCTGCTCGCCTCTCCGCCCCGGAACTGCTCCAGAGCCAGGTACTCCGCGAACAGCTCCGTGTTGCTCAGGCACTGCAGGATGGCGTTCATGAAGCAGGTGTTGCCGTGGTTCTTGAGCCCGGCGACACCGGGCACCTTGTCCCCGAAGGGGAAACCCCCGCAGTCGCTGTCGTCGGACGGGACGGAGCCTCCGGTGGTGCTCGGTATCAGAGCCGCCTCGTCCTTCTCGTCGTCGGCGGCCTGCTCGTCGGTTCCGAAGTGGGAGAGCGTGGACAGGGTCCGGAGGACTCTGTTCATGAAGCTCCCCACGGACCGGACCGAGCTCCTCCGGAACAGCTTCTTGCTGAAGGATTTCTTCTCCTTGCTGCTGACCACTTTGGACATGATGGCTCTCCTGCTGCTGCGCCTCAGTTGCAGAAAGGTTCACAGCATCTGCTCTCCATCACTTTGTTCTGGACGAGGCCCGGGAACATTTCACACATTTCACAGAAACATAAAGGCCCCGCAGTTCTGGAGAACCGAATCAGCCCACTGGCAGCGGCGGCGCGTCGGGTCGCATAAACAGCCAAGCGTCGGGATGTTTGGTGTTAAAGCCGCGGCTGAACGCAGCCGTCAGCATCTGCAGCTGGTAAATAAGCACCTGTGCCATTGTTGAGGCTGGAGTTCCTGTCGGACACAAACATCTACAGCAGCTTCAATCAGAGCCTCATCATTTATTAACCCGCAGCTCCACCCTGTTAGAGCGGGACTGTTTCCTCCGGATGCAGGTCCATTATGTCTGGTTTTCTTTTATTTAAATTATGGTTTAGGAAACATTTACACTAAATTACCTCCACGGCTCCAATCACAGGCGCTCTGCCAAACTAGGGAAGCCCCGGACCGGAGCCGCACAGCCCGCCGCTCCCTGGCGACTGACCGCGGAGAGGCATCGCTTCCCGGGCCAGGAGTGGAGATGATCGGCCTTGTCCCCATCCGAAAGTTGTCCCCCGCTCTCTCCGTCCGTCCAGCGTTCGTCTTCGGTAGAATCCGCCTTATTTCCGCCTCCGGATGGGCTCCACTGCGAGGCCGCTGCTCCCCGTCTCCATCATCAGTTTGGAGGCAGAGATACTGCGGGCGGGCAGGGCGGTGACGGCTGACGTCAGGCCCAAACACGGGTCCATGTTGGAGGAGAGCTGGTCCAGCAGCATGTGATGCTGATGATGCTCCATCCTCCCGGACAGAACCGACATCCCAACATCTGGACCTGCTCAGCAGAACATCCCGGAGAGACACCAAGCTTCTCATGTTTCACTCATTTTATTATAAAGACCGCAAAACACAAATATGATCATTTAAAGAAGATATTTCATAATTATATGAAAGATCATTTGCAATTATTGAACCGCAAAGTCATAATTATTAAAGAGAAAACTCATTATGACAGTATCTCATAATTATCTCATTATACTTTAGTTAGAGAAGCACAACTTCAACATATTTTTACTCAAGTAAAAGTAAAATGACAGTATTTTGTAAAAATGCTGTTTGAGTATTGAGCAACATATCATAACATCTGATTTAATGTATAAAACTGACGTCATTTCCGACAAAAATAGAAAGTTATGCGCAGATGTTGGTATTTTTAAAACTAAATTATATATAAAAACATACAGATAAATAATGTAATTACAAAATAACAAATTCAAACATAAGATATACTTCTCCACATATCTGTTTTCCATGTAACTTTAAAGGTTATTGTAGTTTTAGTGATTTTCAAAATAAAACTACAAAGATTGTGAACAAACAAGAGGTCTCACTTCAACATAAATGTCTGTGTTTGGTGCATTTTGTTTTATTAAAAACTGTTTGAATTTCATTCAGGGAATTTACCCTCTGCGGGTAGAATATCCAGAAATTTAACTCAAGATTAGCGATACTTCATCATAAAATTAGTAAAATAAAAATTAAAAGTACAGAGTAACTAAAAGTTACTGTAACTGTATGTAAACCCCAAGATACTTTAGTGATCATTTAAGGTGAAAATAAAAAATTATTAAGTAAATTGAAGGTTGATGCTTTGTGGAATTACTTCAATCAAATTAACATTAAATTATAAAATATTCATACAAATTTAACAACTTTAAAAAGTACATTTTGGATAAACTTTAAACATATATGCACTAATTCATGTACATAGATGAGAAAAGTTGAATTTTGCACAATCTGATGTGAGTTTTCCCTCTGCAGAGATCTTCTATAAAACAGTTATTTTTGAGATGAGCAGTTTCTTTATTAGTTTTAATATTTAATTGCAGCACAGTTTGTTTTATTCTTGAATTGTGAACTTTGACCTTATCTTAGGCCTGCAGAGATTTAGACTTAGATACTCATAAAAGAACTGGGACTAAAAATATTAAAATGGAATTAATAAAGTTTAATCAAAGTTAATCTGTGGCTTAAAGTGGAGAAATATTTTTTCATAAACTCAGGTGGGCAGATAATTTTTTCCCAGCTCTGCACACTCACATTTTCCAGCAGTTATAAAAACATTGAAACACATTAAGGTTTGCAGAAAGCTTATAAAAAATAATCACATCAAGGCTTCATTATAGTGTCATCAGATTTTTATAGTACAGATTTTCACAATACAAAAACCCTTGCTGTCCAAAATAGAGACAATCAGCCCAAACAAAACTGAAATATATACTCTTAATTATGTTTTAGCAAAACATGAGACTGATTTAATAAAAAACAAAACAGAAATACCTCCTCTGAACATCTTCATCGCCCAGATCAATTATCAGTATGGAATAGTTAATTAGATATATGGATCATAGAGAATTTACTCTCTTATAAATGCATAAATTAGGCAAAAATATGAATATATAAATATCAGATTTTGGCTTAAACTGAAGGCAGATTTACCGGTAAAACTTGGGAAAGAATGTTGAAAACATTCCGATTTCAGTTTCTTCTGCTCCAAAATGAACAAAAACCCAAAAATGCTGCAAAACACAAAGAGAAAGATCACAGAAAGACCGAATCAAAGAAGCGTAACGTGTAAAACAGCCGTTATCCACATCTCTTCCTGCGGTGGGATTCCGTCAGAACGGCTAGTAGTCGATGGCGCGCAGCGCGGCCAGGCTGGACGCCAGGCGGCGCGGCAGCAGCTTGGCCGTCTGCCGGTAGTCTTCCGGTTTGGCTCTCAGCAGCGTGACGATGTGCTGCAGCGTGCGGGACGGCTGCAGGCCCAGAGCGTCCATCACGTTGCTCAGATACTCTGAGGGAGACAAACTCAAATGTTTGCACACGCAACGACAGAACCAACAGAAGCTGAAGGCGGTTCCTGGTCTCCGTACCGATATCTGTGGCCAGCTGTTTGGTGGAATGAGGGGAGAGATGGGGGATGAGCAAAATGGCGTCGCAGTAGGTCTGCATGGTTGCCCTGGCGATGGAGCCCAGCCAGTAGTCTGCTGTGTTGTCCAACTCAGGAAGGTCATCGCCTGAGATAACAAGGGGAAAAGTTTTTGTTCCTGCTGCAGACCTGCGATGGAGAACTGCGTTCGAGTTAATCTGCTGATCCAACCCTGTTTTCTTCTTTTAGTGAAAATGAAATGACCACATAGATGCATTTCCTGCGCTTCGGCGCACAGACCAATCCATTACATCTTTATGAGACAAAAACTGAGAAAAAGCACTATTTACATTCGAGTGAGGGTTTCACATCCTTTCATTTTAAATTTCTTTATTTTGTGTTAGCTTATTGTCTGAGGATAAATGCTGTTCAGTTTCATCGTTTACATTTAAACAATAAAATATTAAAATCATGAAAAACATCAGATTTGATGCTTCTTAGTCTAAACAACTGACTGTAGTCAGATTTTAGTGTATTTAGGAGAGTTTTGATGCTTTGTCGTTTGATATTATTCACAGAAAAAGTTTGTGTGGCTGCCGCACATTTTCACGCCAGCGAAAAAGTGTACATATATTTCCGCAAACTTTGACGCAAAGTTAATTTTTATACATGCCGACTTGTGCGTAAAATATGGCGTCGCACATTTTTTGTGCGCACGCAGCTTTATGCATGAGGCCCCAGGTTACTTTGCACAATGGAGAATCAAATACTGACAATATCGAGGTTTTATTTACTGAAATCAACAAAATGTTGCTGTCAGGCGGGTTTGAATTTACCAGATAATTCAGAGGTGCTGTGAGTTTGACAAGCTAGCTGGGCGCTGTCAAAGGTCGCCATGTCTCACCAGAGCCCAGTTTGACCACCTACAGGCAACTACGCTCCATAGCAGAGTCTCTCTGATTGGTTGATGGGGCAAAAGTTCAGATTTTTCAACTCCAGCGTCAAACGCTCAAAACGTTTGAAATGCTTTAACCACGCAGCACTAAACGCACAATGCTCTTCATATGCATCCACATTGACTCTGAATGTAAACTAAGATTTTTATTTTAATTGTGAGACTAACATCATTATATTAACAGAAGAAAGTCATGAAATTGCAAGAAAAACGTTGTTTTAATAAGAGAAAAGCTTTGATAGAGTTATTAAGATCTGGTGTGACCATCTCGTCATGTAGATATGGAGCAGTAGAGAATATTAAAATGAGGATGAATTAGTGGGAGTGGTGAAGTACCTTGCTCTGGAGGGAAAGGCAGCTTCCCAGCATGTAAGGCCATCTCTAGTGCCGGGTCCTCCTGGGTCACAAAGGGCTCCAGGTGGAGAGGCAGAGACATGAGGTACTGTCCAATCTGTGGAGAGGAAATAGTGTCGTTTGAGCCGGATGAACAAAAACCAGCCTGCCAGAGCTTTTTACATGTTCATCTAGACTCCAGTGAGACATAAATCAAACATTTAAGGTAAGAGTTGTGTGCTAAAATATTATTTTATCCATCAAATCAAAGCAAGTTTTATCTATTCACTGTTACATTACATCAATCAATTCCTTCAGTTTTGTTTTGTGATTTTGCAATTGAAAAAGTTCACACATAAAACGACGTATTACAGCCCAAATACAGAGAGCACATCAAGGCTGCAGACAGAAAAAAACTGAGTAAATTTAGGCCGAAAAAAAAAGAAGTCAATAATTTTTTTTTGACTTTTTAAAATTTCCTGGAAAATTTCTGAGATTGATATCAAAATTTCAGTTTTCTCAAGCTGATTTTCATCGTTTCAAACTCAAAATTTTCCAAGGTTTTTTCTAGAAAATTTCTGAGATCAACCTCAAAATTTTAGAGTTTCTTCTTGCAATTTTTCAGTTTTCAAACTCACATTTCCTTGTTTTTGCTAAAAAATCTCTGAGATTAATCTCATACTTTTTTAAAGCTTATTTATGAAAATTTATCACAGTAACTTCTGGAACAATTTATCGTCCAGTAAAATTTGTTATCATGCCAGGCTAAATGAAAACATAAACTTACATTTGTGATATACTCCTGTGGTGACAGGCTGAAGGTAGGCAGGTCTTCAGTGTAGCTCTCTCCAATAGCAGAAGCATCCTGACTCTAAACCAGAGCAAGCATGAGGCCAGACTTAAAGAAACAGGACACCCAGCACTCCAAAGTCAATCTCCCACAACACTGAGGAGCTAAAATTTTACCCAATAACACCTGAAATCAAATCATGTGGAAAGCCGACACGTACTCACCTCCATCTTGGAGACGAGGCAGAGCTGGTGTTTGATCTGCAGGAAGACGGAGTCGAAGGCCAGCTGGTTGGCCTGCTGGTTGAGCCTGGTCAGAGCTGATCTGGGTTCAGCCAGCAGGCTGGAGTTCCCTGTGCCTTTTTCCTGCAACACCACCATCGTTCAGATCAGCAGCAAGACGCTCAATGCCGACTACAACCTGCGTCCTACCTTCAGTGAGAACAGGATCTCCATCAGGTTGTTGTATTCGGCCACGTTGCCCCTCTGGAGGTAGTTGTACTCCTGCCAGGGGTTTTTAGTGGCGTTTTTTCTTTCTGTGGAGCTGGCCTCCTGGATGCCGGCCAGGCTGCGTGGGCTGTACGACTCCGATAAGTACTTACCCGCTGTGCCCAGGATCCTGTGGGAAGCAATGATCATAAGCAGGATTTTTTATTATTTCTTTTACTCTTAAGAACTGAAACTGGTTTCTATTTGAGAAAATAAACAAAACAGATGACAGGAAATTCGTTTCTCACTTGTTTGACAGCTGCTGCTCAAAAGCCCCGCACTGTCGCAGCAATTCTCCACATGTGGCGATGATCCTGTAAAGACCCAGTTACCGATTAATCAGTTAATCTAAACTTCATCTTATCGATCGACTAACTGATAAGCGGCCATTTATTGCTGAATGCAGAATTTAAATAAACATAATTAAATTTTAACATCATTTTTTGCCGCCAGCTTTGTTAAATACTGAATAAACAGAAAATTCTCATTTTCTCACATTAATAAACTTACATTTATAAAATATAACAAAACAGGAAGCGGTTGCTGAATAGAAAAATATAAATATTTAAATATGTGAAACATTTGATCCACAAAGAACAAACAGAAGTTCTGTCTGTGGTTGTTCTTACTGAGAAAAAAAAAAGAACCTTGCTTATATTTTTCTGTTATGCCTCCACTTTTCCATCAACACAGCTTCACTTTCGTAGCAGGTCAGACATTTCTGAATGAGAAATTGACGCCGCTTCGTCCCGCACAGCTAATAAAGAGTTTATCGAGTGTTCATGTCTCAAACTAAACCACATAAAGTTCACTTTACATCCCAAACCGGACCCTATTTGGACCCTTTCTCTTTCCCGTTCAGATCTGGCTCCGCCATCTTTGATTCAATATCGACCAGCGGCGCCCTCTGCTGTTTGGAGGCCAAACTACAACACTGAAAGGAGGATTAAGCGACTAATTTTATCAGAATAAACAGTTTATCAACAAGTAAATCGATCAATTGTTTCCAAGTTATTGGATTAACTCTGTTTTAAAAGCACACTCACCGGACTGAGTTCTGGAAGGCGGTCCAGTCCTCCTGGAAAGCAGAGGAACTTGGTGTTTCCTCAAGTCTGCATTTCTTCCTGATCGACTGGAGCGTTGTAGAGAAGTCTGACACATACCTGAGTTTTTAAAGGAGTAATGCGGTTATTCTGAGGAATATGTTTGATATAAATTCAAATTAGGGCTGATTTTTTTCAAACCAGGTCCGATTTTAATTGATTTTTTTCTTGCTTTCTTTTCTAAGAAAGAAATTTCCAATGATAAAAAACATTCTCAAAAAGTGGCTTTTATTAAGGGCAGTCTATAAAGAATTTAGCTTAATAACGAGAACATTAAAAGTCAAAATATTAGCAAATAAAGTCGTAATTTTACTAGAACATTTTATGAGAAAAAAGTCATTTTAATAAGAACTATTTCTTTGTGTTTGTGTTCTCATAAGATTACTACTTCTTTCTCCTAATATTACAACTTTACTCCAGTAATATTAGAACTTTGTCATACAACTTTGTTCTTGTATTACTACAACTGTTTTCATTTTATTATGACTTCTAAAAGAAACAAATTGTAGTTTAACTGTAATATTTTATTGTAGAATTCAAAGTGTAAATAAACTGAAGCTGTATAACAGGCATGTCAAACAAGATGGCCGCCCAGGGCGTGCTGGCATCACTTTGAACTATGGAAACCCAAGGACCGCGTCGGCGGAAAAAAAGAAAAAACAACAGATTTTCCAAAATTTAAATGTTCAAAAACTGAAAATTTGATCAACTGATCAAATAGATTGATCGCTCAGCCCTAATTGAAGCTGTAAATGAGAAAAGCGTCTTTACTTGGTGAAGAGGGCTTTGAGAGCTCTGAGCAGGCCGCACACGGCGAGCCCATCGGTCAGTCGGACGCAGCGCTCCACGGCGCCACTCGCCAGGCCAAACAACTTCCCCACAGAGTGGCTCAGCTCCTCCACGCAGTCGATTACCTCCCCGTGTTCCTGAACACGACAGAAAGAACCCTGAACGCTACAGAGAAGTGGCTGGTTATCTGGAAGTTCTGCTGCGGAGGAGAGGCGGTCCAACCAGAGGAACGGCGCTGATCTGGATGAGGAGGAAGGACTCTTCCAGCTCGCCATACTGCAGCTGGTAGGACTTGTACGGGTCGTAGAGAACGCAGACCAGTTCGTTCACCTTCAGCAGGTTATTCACACCTGGAAAAAATATTCACAACGCTTTAACTTACAGTCTGTCAAGGACTGTGGATTGAGATTTGAATGGAACCTGACAAAATATTAAATGTTACTGCAAGATAAAATGTCCCAGAAGTTATTGCAGTAAAACAATAGTGTTGTTGTTTTGAGAACGTTTAATATAAAAGGTAATGGCATAATAATAATGAAAGAACACATTCTCATAGATCAATAAACTTTTAATTCTAACAAACATTTAACACGGGAACTGGAAGATATTTTAAATATGCAAAATAAATAAACAAAACAACAAACTGAAATGTAAATAAAATTGTCCTTCAAAAAAAGGAAAGTTGAGGCCAAAGAACCAGATTGAAGATTTTTCACATCCAGTTTTTGGTAGAAAGAGAGAAAAAAGAAAAATGATAAATTATGCAAATGGAAATTATTGAGCTTGTTTTAATTTATCATACTTTAATTGATTTAGGCAAAGTAGAATTTTTTAAAATATTTTATTTTATTTTACAACTAAAAATATGAAAAGTGTGGAATGAATTTGTATTCAGGTCCCAGGAGTTGATATAATTCAGATTCTGAACTGTTCGTCTTTGGAAATGCGTTCAGACTGCAACACTTCTCAAGTCTTTTCATAGATTCTCAGACCAAACTTTAAATAGGCCATTGTAATGATTATGTTTTGATCTAACTGAAGGTGCACCAATAAATGTCTGATAATAAATAAAACATTCTTGTCTTGGTATATTACTTCATTATTAAATAAAACTCATGTGTTTTGTGGGGCTGAATACATGTGCATGCCACACTTTTGAGATTTTAATAAACCAAATTATGAAACCAATGTTGAACCATTTCACAATTATGAGCTACTTTTCCTCAATTTATCACACGGCATAAAATTGCAGCGTGTGGCTGTGACATGAGAGAATGTCGCCATCCAGGCTGCGTTTGTACAAACCCAGGTGTGGGAACATGGCCGCCTCCAGGCTGTGGCCGAAGGTGGAGGTGGTTTGGTGGAGCTCCAGCAGGGAGTCCAGGCGCTGCTCCTGGGCGGCCCGCTCCATGGCGCTGCTCAGACACACGGGGATGGACGGCACCATGGCCCCCAGCGTCTGGATCAGCAGAACCGTCACCACTTCATACGGGTTCTTAAACACCTGGAGCGGTTTAGCATCACACAGTTCAGCACCAATAATCACTCAGTCCAAACCAATCATCTGGTGCAGCAGCAGGTCTCACCTGGCTGCTCCACTGCACCTGTGCGTGCCACGTGGAGAGTAAAGTGTCGTAGAACTCAGACAGCTGCTGATTCAGGCTGAGTTCGCTCTGAGAGAGATCCTGCCATATGCTCACCAACTGGCCCTGCAGGCAGCAAATCAGACATTATTCCACATGAATCCTGTTTATTAACAATTAATTCACTTACAATAAACTGTCCATTAAGAGTTTATTAGATTATAATGAGTTCAACTCTATCAACTAAAAACATTCTCTTAGACCTTTTTAGAATGGTGTAGTTTAGACACCATCCAGCAGAGGGCGCCACTGATCTTCCTTAAGCAAGCCAGTTGGTACAAAATGGCGACCATGTAAGACCGGCACAGAGAAACGGTCCAAACAGAACCAGTTACGGGACGTAAAAGGCACTTTATGCGGTCCTGTTTGAAATATAAACACTTATATTGACAAGTGTGTTAAGTTTCACTTTAATAGCTCATTCAGCTGAGCAACGTTACCTTCTCATTCAAAGACTTGTGATGTGAGGATGTGACGTCAGCAAAGCGCAGCAGTTGACAGAGAAAAATTGTAACGTGATGGGAAAAAAATCTGATGCCAATAAGCAGGACCGACATGAATTAATGCACTTTATGGAGCCAATTTTTAACTTTCCTCTGAGAGTAAAGCTACAGACAGTACTAACATATTAACATGTCTTTGTTCACAGGGAACTAAGTATTAATTCATGTATTTTACTCCTTTATTAAGAAACCTAAGAGATTCTTGTTTTTTGTTATATTTTATAAATATATCTAA
This sequence comes from Alfaro cultratus, assembly GCA_903066825.1. Classification (NCBI taxonomy): domain Eukaryota; kingdom Metazoa; phylum Chordata; class Actinopteri; order Cyprinodontiformes; family Poeciliidae; genus Alfaro; species Alfaro cultratus. Next base: position 12,025 of record CAEFZX010014619.1, on the reverse strand, counting down.
GTTTATTAATGTGAGAAAATCACAATTTTCTGTTTATTCAATCAGTATTTAATACAGCTGATAAAATAATACTAAAATTGAAAGAGATTTCTTTTGTTAAAAAAAACATTAAAATTTAATGTTATGTTATATTATGAAAAGTGTAGCCGTTTGTTATGGGAAGACGGTCGGCCTTCTTGATACAAGAGAAAACTCTCTTGGTAGGTTTTTGAGAAAATAGCCAATTATCAATCAATGTAGTCAACCAATAAGATCAACTTTACATTAGTTCGTTAATCATTAACTTGCATCCCTTTCCCTTGGTGTGATGTGGTAACTTGATAAATCAGGTTACTAAACCTGACAAATAAGTCGGATTACTTGACTTAAACCTGATTTAGTAAGCTGATAAATCACACCGAGTCCTGAACTGGACAACATACCTTGTGACATTTATAGTAGTACGCCAGAAGCTGGGGCATTCTGTCGATCTCTGTGAAGACTTTAACAAACACCTTGGCCTGATCTGCAGGGAAAAGAGAAGGTGTGTGTCGCTGGTGCTGCGGTGGGGAGGATGGAAGGAGGAGGAGCTGCCTCGTTACCTAGAGACATGGAGTTGAAGGTTGCTACTATCTGAGGACTGGCCATGGCCTCCAGGCGGTTCTTCAGCGCCTCCAGGTGGACGCACTTCTCAGAGTAGTCTGGTGTGTCCACCAGCATGGCCAGGCTGTTCTGCATGCTGGTCAGCTTGGACGAAATGACCTCCAAGTCCTGAAAACATACGAGTCTGATCAAACTAAAAGCATAACAACAGCACATGACATGACTGAATCCAACTCAATTTCATTCTTGTTCTCCAGGGCCAGTGAGTCAGGATGTACTGATAAAATACATGAACTCTTAATGAGAAAACTAATATTAATATACAGCTGATAAAATGAACAAATTAATAGCTGCCTCTGCATTCAATAAGTGTTCAAATTAAATATTGAAAATTGTTTCACATTTTTCAGGATTTTGCAATCGTTTTTGTGATTTTCTGGTGATAATTTAGAAATATCTGCAAGGAATTTTTCAATATTTCCACCTATGTATGACAGTAAACGTCACTTTTTTTTACTTGCCGTATTGATCACCTGACTATAATGTAACTTCAAGTGAAGCTGAGGCAGCAGTGGAGTACAAGTAAGAAATATTGCTCTCTGCAGGTGGAAGTTAACATCACCCCAACCCAAAGTTTTAGAACATTTTTGCAAACATTTAGAATTATGCATTAGTGCAAAAATTCATAAAAAAAAAATAAATAAATAAAAATAAAAAGATTTTGCATACATTTCTGCGAAAAATTGCAGGGACTGGTTGATGTAATTTGGCAGAATACAGATAAAAACTGCTTTAATTTGATTGATGAAACAATATTTAAGCACTTTGAAGATTTTATTTGTGTGTCCCTCTGGAGTCTAGAGGGCCACATAAAAGTAGATTTGGCCCCTGGACTTTCAGTTTGACACATGAAATATTACAAAAACACACTAATTATATAAATTTTTCATTTGTTATTTACCGAAAGAATCTAATCACATAAAGTTCCATATGATTAAGTGAAAGCAGCATTCAGAAGTTGGCTTTTCACCTGAGTTTTGAAGGTTTCCTCAATGTCTGCGCTCAGGGTGCTCCATTTATCCGCCTCCTGCAGAGCCTCAGCGGCCAGCTGCATTCGACTCTTTACCTGATCTATCTCCACCAGGACCTGGTGGGTGTGAGAGCCACATCGTTTATTCAAAACAACTTTATGTTCTGCTCGCTGTGTGCCTTCTTCTACAGCAGCTGCCACACACCTGCATGGATTGCACGGTGTCCTGCTCGAACTTCTTTATGTCCTCCTTGACAAGGACCATCTGCTCCTTCAGGAAGGACGCCTCCTGCTTCAGCGCCTCCACGTCCCGCAGAACCCGGGGCATGTTCTGCAGCGCCTGATTACTGCTCTCTGCACACAGAAACAGCCAGCCAACGGCCGCTGAGTCATTAAAATACACAACAATAAACCTAACTGGCTGTCGAAACCACTGATACAGTCTGACACAGCGTTAGCATTAGTTTCAGTGTAATTCCTACCAGAGTAATAATAATAACAAACAATATTACAAGTTCCTTTTTCTGGCAAATCTAGTGATGAAGCTAAAGATGACTTCTGATTCAAGAAATGGCTAAAGGGCAATTTCATCAAATTTTTTACTAACCTGAGCATCTTTAATCTGCTGTAGTTTAAAAACTACAAAACTCAAAACACTTCATAACTATTCTACACTCATTCTCAGATACCTAAAGCCAAATATGTCATTTGAAAAACCTTCATTTGATTTGTGAGGCTTCAATAAAGGGCAATTTCTGCATCTTTCACACATCTGACCCACACTTCAACAACTTAAGCTTAAAAACAGCAACACTTCAAATCTGGACTAAATTACTCTGCACTCATTCAAACTCAGATTATTATTTGTGAAACTTTTATTTGATTTATGAGATCAAGTATTAAATTATTAAAGGGTGATTTTAGCTCTTTTTTATGCATCTGGACCAGAATAAAACATCCCCAGTTCCAAAATTACAACATCTAGACTCTTTTAACCTGGACTAGATTTATACTTCTCTAATTTCAGAATATTTAAAGTTTGTGAAACTTTTATTTCATTTGTCAAAGTTCAATAGAAAGCCATATCAGTTCTGCATCTGAACCACTCTACAACAACAATACCTGGACTCTTCAAACCTGAAATAATTTATTCTGCTCTAATAAATAATTTTTTTACTGTTAAACCTGAAAGCTTCACGCATTACAATTAAATCTATAATAATCCAGTTATGACTTGAGTAGATCCTGTTAGACATCCGGCTAGTTTAAAGCCAGTGAAGACATTTACTGAGGCACTGCTGCTTGGTTATAATATTTGAATATGTTCTGTTTTCTGGTTACTGACCCTCGATGGCATTGTTGACCTCCTGGATGAAGAGCTGCAGCTTCATCACCAGAGTTGCTGCATGAGTGTCCGCCTTCCCCGGAGCCTCCTTCTGCACCATCCTGAAGGCGCCGTTCACCCAGTCCTTCACATCGAAATCATCATCCAGGAACTTGGAGAAATCCATTTCTCCGCTCCCAGAGCTCCCAGCCTGCTCCCCGATGCTCAGCCAGACCCTTCGGCTGTCACCGAGCCATCCTGTTAGCCTCCGGGCTAGCTAAGTCTTCCCGACCAAAGGCTTCGACACAAATATAAAATAAATAGCCCAGGAAAAGGAGATGATCATTACAACCAGATAAAGCTCTAACAAAGCGACGGCCTCCTCCAGAGTTATTTTTAAACGTTTATTCACTCAAAAGCTGCAAAGTACACATATCCCACAGTGGCTAATGCTAACAGACGTCCAAACTGACAACAACTTCCGCTTGTGCTTCCTATTTACCTTCCCCGGAAACACATAATAAGGTCATGGCCCGACTAAAAATCAATAAATAATAGGAATTATTATTATTGTTAATAATAATTTAATTTGTTGTTACAAATAAATAAATAAATAAATAAATAAATAAATAAATAAATAAATAAATAAATAAACAAAAGTAGTTTAACTTCACATACGCAAGAGGATTAGGGCCATTGTGAAAAATAATTTTCTCAAAATTGTATCAAAATTATGAGGAAATACTCTATTAAATTTTTTTTCTCAGTGGTCTTGTTCCTCTTCTGTACTCATTAAGTATAATAAAATATAATAAAAAGAATTAGTTTGATGTTGTTTCACAAAAACACAGCATTCCAACATGAAATTAACATTCAGTAAAAAAGTTAGTATATGGTGGTGTTTGGTCATGTGACAGTGATGCAGCTCAGGATTTGGGGTTTCATTGGTAGTTTTCATGGTGTTTTCAAGGTAGGAAACTATATATATATATATATATATATATATATATAAAATATCAGTAAATATCTATCGGTAATCGGCCTCAACAGTGATATCAGATATTAATATCAGCCCAAATGTTCAGTTCAGGGCATCTCTAGTTTGCACTCCACAATAGAATATCACATTGTATTCGTGGATAATAACAGTTAAAGCTTGGATTAGGAAGCATGCAATTTATGTTGAACAAAAAACAAACAAACAAACATTTAATGCAAACCTAAAATACAAAGACATCAGTTTTTCTCTATCGGTAATTTTAAATGTTGCGCTTTAATGATTAGGGTGATGTGTTCCTCTCAGCTGCAGCAGATATGCCTCATTATTCACAGTCTGCTCCATGAATGTTATGCAAAGCAAAGCAACTGCATGGAAAGTAGAGCTGGAGAGGAAACCCTGCAGGGAGAAGTTATCTGTCAGCGAACCTGAGAGGACAAAGTCATTTCTCTGACTCTTAGAAAGATGGGCATTATTGACGATGTTAAGGGCACGCTGTCCAAGGCGGTGTTTAATCCGTCCAGCTTGTTGTCCGGGCGAGGCGGGCTCCACATGGCTCAGATCGTTCTGTGTCTGGTCACCTTCGTCCTGGGACTGTTCAGAGGAGGGAGCAGCCATACCTACTGGAACTACGCCATGTTCACCTGGGCCTTCTGCCCCATCATGACCCTCATCATCACCGTCATCGAGATGTTCGGGCTTGATGTAATCCTCAACCTGTGCTGCATGGACTGGGGGGACTTCACCACAGGGATGGCCATGTCCTCCTCTCTCATGACCGTCTCCGTCGCCATAACTTACGCCAACTTCTACGCCTGCCTGAAATGCATCTACGGCTGGATAGTGAGCGTGTTCGCCTTCCTGTGTGGCTTCCTCTACTTGCTGGAAGTGGTGAAGGACAAGTTCCTGGACAAGAAGAAAGGGAGCTACCTGGCAGCTCTTCCCGGGTTCTGGAAGGTTCTGGAGGCCTTCGTGAGCTGCATGATTTTTGTGTCTCTCACTGGTTACAGAGACAAGCCAGCGCTGATCTTTTGTGTCATCGCGTACATCATCCCTTTCCCCATCCTGCCTCTCATCATAGCCACCAACATCTTAAAAAAGCTGAAGAACTGTTTGCCCTTTAACCTGGACAGGTTTGTCTTTATTTTCCTGGTGATCTCAGTTGTGCTGTACATATTCACAGCGATCATGTGGCCCATTTTCATGTTCAGACACAATCCACGTCCCAGCGACTGTCCCCCCAGCTTTTGTATTTGGGCCATTCAGTTCATGGTTGCATTTTTTACTTATGTGAATCTCATCCTTTTTACAGTGGACCTGATTTTTACACTTCTCGGCATCTGTGGCTTTAAGCGAACATAAATATGAAGATTTTTTATAGTGTGTCAAGAAATTTGAGCTGAATATACAGAAAAGCTCCACTGTTCTTTTTAATAATATTTCCAAAGATGCTGTGTTGTAATTCCAGTATAAAGTGCAGTAAGGTGAATGCTGCATGTCTCTGTCCTTTAAGGTGAACATGTGACTGATCATGTCCACACTGTAAAACATTTTGAGCTGGATTTAGTTGTTACTATCTTCTGCTCTTTAAGTCAAATAAATTTAGCGAGTTTTAGATTTTGAACCTAAATGTGTGAGTTTGTGAAAGATAAACTTGCAGTAGTAAGCAGTGTTAACTTTTTATTCATTTTGTCAGAGTTGAATAAACTAGAGTTTTTAGGTTAGCACTTAAAAAAACTGAAAGAAGAACTGAAAGTGGTAACTATTTCCCAGAATGCTTAGCGGCGTGTTTTTGTCTCCTGAGATGGAAGTGCGTTACATTGATCTGACTCTTGTGTTATAAAAAAAATAAAAGTAAATTAGTTAAATACAATAGATGGGTGTTTATTTTTTATATTTAACATTGCAGAAGATAATTTTTGTTTCTACCAGGGCAAATCAAGTCTTTTTATTCTTTAAATTACAAATAGGCCTAAATTGGAAAGCTTAGAAATCACACTTCTCATAATATGAAATTAACTCAAAATGCCCTGAGATGAATTGTTCATGATAATAAGTGAGTTAAGAGAGTAATATTTTCATTTCTGGTTGTTAATATTAAGATTTTGAGTTAGGTGAGTGTTTGTTAAATGGGTAAAGTGAACCTCGGCCTGAACATGTTTGAGAAACACTTGTCTGAAGTTAAAGTTGATCCATTTTACTTGGTTCCAACTGCAGTTCAGGTCAGTTTGATCATTTTCATGTGCACACACTGCGGACTAACTCAGACATTTGAATACAAAGCAGATCACACTGCTGTGTTGGAGTGAGAGGAGTTTTATTACGACGGCAGAAACGGTTCGTCCTTCAGTTCTGCAGTGAACGCAGCTTCCTCCTCAGAAGAACCTGGAAACCCAAACCGAGCAGCATGTGTGGCCCGTTCTCCAGCTTCCAGGGGATTATTCGCCTGGTGGAGATGATATCCAGCGCTCTGGCTCTGGCCGTCGTCCTGTTCAGAGGCAGGATGGTCGTCCCCTGGGGCGTTTGGTGTGAGTTCGTCTGGGTGTTGTGCATCGTCGTCCCCTTGGTGCTGCTCCTGGTGGAGAGCAGAGGCTGGCACATCCTGCTGGCGGCCTTCCTCCCCAACTGGGCCGACCTGACCCTGGGCCTGACAGCCGTGTGCTGCATCTCCGTGGTTTCCGCCACGGTGGCCTTCGCTGCCGTTTTCGTCTGCCTCACCTGCATTGCGAACATCCTGTGCTTCGTCTTCTCGCTGGTCGCCACGGTGAGCTTTCTGGTCGACGTCGTCAAGCAGAAGACGGCGTTCGCCAGCGGCTACATGTCCAGCCTGAGAGGAACTCTCCGCATACTGGAGGCATTCATCGCCTGCATGATCCTCACCGCCGCCGTCGACCATTTTGTGAGAGGGGAATGGTTCTACAAGCCTTTCGGGATGACACTGTGCGCCGTTATCTTTGGAGTTTGCCTCCTGGTCACGGCGGCCATCATCATCCTCAACCTGCTGAAGCTTTTGCAGTGTCTGCTGGTGTTCAGGCTGAACCTGGTGGAGTTTGTGTTTAACATGGTGGCAGTGGTGCTGTACCTGCTGGCTGTCATCCTCTGGACCGTGTTTGGCTACAGACGCTACAGGCACAACCCTTACAGCTGCATCAAATGTTCCTACGCAGACATGAATGCCGTCACAGTGGGAAGCGCTTTGAACCTCATTCTTTACATTGTAGACCTGCTTCTATCCATTAAGTCACTGTAGAAAAGTTCAGATGTGACTTTGTCATCCTGGGCTCTATTATTTGGTGAATAAAGATTAAAACAGCTGTGAAGTTTGAGGCTTGTCTTCTTTTACTGGAGCTGAAAACATCAGTTGATATTTGGCTGGAGCATAATTTTATGTGACTGTCACGTATTTTTGGTTTAGTTTCTGGTGCAGCTATCTGAGTACAGTTGAAAAAAAGACAAATAGAACATTTAAGTAACTTATTTAGCTGGATGTAGAGGCTTATTTTAAGAAAATAATTCCTTAATACTGATGAGAAAGTTCTAGTTCCACTGGTGCCGTTACCTAGCAACCCAGTTCTAGTTCCACTGGTGGTTACCTAGCAACCCCAGCCAAGCCCAGCCGTCACCTAGCAACCCAGTTCTAGTTCCACTGGCAGATTATTTCACTTATAACAAAACGTTTTTCCATGCTAGCTATTTGTGAAATAATCTGCCAGTGGAACTATTATTTTTTAAATCAATAATAAAGAATTATTTACTTAAAACAGGATCCTATATTTTACTGGTATTTGATTTGATTGTTTTTTGCACTACAAACTAGACTAAAAATATTTGGTAAGATTTAATTTTGGCAGTGAAGAAGAGTAAATAAAAGCTTGTTTAGGTTGATAATTCCTTAATATTGATGAAAAAGAATTAGTTCCAGTGGCCGATTATTTAATTTATGACATTTTTCCCATGTTATAAATGAAATAATCTGCTAGGTAACAGCACCACTGGAAATAAATCTTTTTTTGTCGATATTAAGAAATTATTTATTTAAAACAAACTTCTATATCTTGCTGAAAAGTTACCTGTAAGTTAGTTTTGTCTTATTTAAAGTGTATTTATTTGCACCAGATTAAAATACTTGGTAAGATTTTGTGTTTTTGCAGTGTATTTCACAGACTCATTATATTCAAATCTCACTCATTTGAATGCAATAAAACTGAGATAATAAATGCAAATGTCTTGACTCCTGGAGCTCCTGGTTTAAACGTTATAAACCCTTCAAGTGTTTCTGTTATTAAAAGCCCGGTTATAATTATAACATAATAACCATTTATTTATAAAAATGAAATGACAAACATTTTCCGCTGGCGCCCCCTTCAGGCCGACTCCGGCTCCTCCAGCTCCACCGTTTCCAGTAAACCCTGAAAGCTGAAGTAGTGGGAGTTGCAGAAGACAGGAGGCTTGTTGGGCGTTGAACCGACAACTTCTGGCTTCAGAGAGGCAAACGGGTTGGCTCCACTTCCCTTCATGTCCATCTCCAGCTCCAGCAGGATCTGCAGAGCGTAGGTCATATCTGTCTCGCTGCAGAGAGGACAGAGCAGCAGCTGGGACAAAACGGCCCGGAAAGTATTTCTAACCAGTAGAAATAAAATGATGCTTAGTTTTTAAAATCTGTTTGCAAATCAAAATCTAGAAAATGTGGCTTGAATTTATATTCAGCACTTTGGAGAAATAATTTGTATTTTTGTTGCCTTAAGAGTCTGGAGATGTATTTATTTTCTTTTATCTTTACATCTATTTTATTTAGAGTAAGATTATTTGTCATGGCAACCTTTCATGCTTTGCTGAGGAATTTTATGTAGAAAGTTTTGTGGTGCTTGGATGGATGTGTCCTTTATTATTGATGATTCATTAATTTTTTTTCCTAAATGGCATAGACTACTTTTTGTATCAAAATAAAGATTTCTACAGGAAACAGAACTTCATATAATGTGAAATTGTTCAGAGGGCCACAAATGGCCCCCGGACCGCACTTTGGACAGCATTTTTATTTGTTTAGTAAAATTCAGACATGAACTTTTGTCGTTTCTAATGTTCATCTACAAAGTTTAGAGCAACTGAATGTGGCAAGTAAACAAAAAAGTTCTAGTTTTATTCCATATTTGTGCAGCTGCATCTAATTTCAGTTTTTCTGGAGGAAATTCAGGCGTTTACGGCTCCAAATGAGTGAAACTCACGTCATCGTGGTGAACATGGAGGGAATCTCATAATCGCGGAGGAGCAGAAGAGTTGGAAGCCAACCCTGGTCCAAACCCTGACTGGCATCGAAACCTCGGAGGAACCAAAGAAAACGGCTTGAAAATACATCTTTGACTTTCAGCTTCCTACCGTTTAGTCAAAATAGACCAACACAAACACAAACGTTTGATGGTTTAAAATATATATATATATATATATAAAAAAAATCTATCCAATTTATTTGTAAAGCACATTTCAGCAGAAAGGCAATTAAAAATTAAAATGTCATAAAAACAATTTACATGTGGTCTCATTCATAGTAATCTCCTCTTACTCTGTTACACTGAAAATAAAATCCAGGGAAATCACTAAATAATTACAAAATAATAATTAGTAAATGATGAGTAATTAAATCTGAGTGCAGCTTATTTTAGGCAACACCCTAAAAATGTAACTATTTCTCTCTATTTATTTCAAAGATATATAGAGTGAAATAATTACCCTTATTTTCACATTTTATGTAAAAATGCTTAAATACTTTATATTACTGCAAATTATTTAATCTGACATTTTAGGCCTAGTCCACTGCAGATGGATATCTGGGGAAAACAAATTATTACTTCAAAACACTTTGACCTTTTATCCACAAAAAATATATATTTCAAAAACTCAGTGAAAATTATTTATGAAAATTCAGACTGAAGTGGAGAATATCTGAGAAAACTTTGTATTTATGTTCCAATGTATAAAGCAGCTGCCAACTTAATTAAATTAAATGATCACTGATCAGTCCCTCCATTGTTTTTGTTTTGCCATCAAAATCACAGATTTCTGGCTCTACTTCAGAAATATTTGCAAAGATTTTTTTTTTACAATATTTATGCTAATGTGTGATGCTAAATGTGACTGCATCAGTTTCACATCAAGTAAATCTGAGGCAGCAGTCACTTAAACACAAAGTTTTTCACCAATTTTGAGAGAAATTTGAAGCAAAATCAGAAAAAATGTGGGGATTTGTTGATTTTGTGTGAATTTTGTGGATCTGTGAAAAACTGGAGGGACTTGATGATGTAATCTGGAGTCTGAAGGGCCACATAAAAAGCTCCGGAGGGCCAGATTTGGCCCCCGGGCCTTGAGTTTGACACATGCAGTTGATCTTGATAAGTTTATTATCGTTCGGGTCCTGATGACTCTGTGGTTCTGACCTGGATTAAAACAAACCACCACGTCCGGTTTGGCCGCCTCCTCTTTCTCCACCAGCTCCTCCCAGAAGTCGTGGTAGAGGCCCCTGTAGGCGCTGACGTAGACCCGCTGCTTGGGGCCGAAGGCTCGAAGAGGGGGCCTCAGGACGGGGCCGTCCACCACCTCGGGCCCCACCATGACCACCTCGACACCCTGGTGTCCAGGGAACATGTGGTTCAGCTCGTCGTAGTCGCTCAGCTTGGCCCCCAGCGTCTCGCCGGGCCCCAACCCCACCAGGTGGACGGTGAGCGGCCGGGAGGCCGGGCTGAGGCCGAACAGCCTGAGGCCCAGGGCCACGGTCAGGGGCCTGGAGAAGAACTCGCTGCAGACCCTCCAGAGCGACTGCTTCAGGTCATCGTCACCGGGTCGGGGCCGGCTGGCGTCGGCCCATAAATCCTTCATGTTGGCTCCACTGACGACGGCGTCGAGGCGGGCTGAGAGATCGCCCTGCATGGACAGCCAGTCGTCCCAGGTCTTCACCTCCGACCCCGGCTTTGACCACTTCTCTGTGGGGAACGGAAGGTCACCTGGTGGACAAGAGGAGAACCGCCATGAGGTCAGAATGGACACGGCGAATTCAGGCCGGGAAAGAGAGAGAAAAACAAAGAGGACGAGACAATTTCTGCCAAAATGTCTCTGAAATGTTCTGCAAAAAACAAAGAAATTTCTCAGATTGAAAAGCCAAAAATGTTCTAGAAAAAACTAAGAAAAGGTTAGATTAATATCGAATATTTTCTTTTTTAAAAAAAGGAAATTTCAAAAGTTTCAAAAGTCAAAAATTTGCTGGAAAAATTTGATAAAAGGTAAGATTAATCTCAGAATTATTTTTAGAAAAAACATTGAAATTTCTGAGTTTCAAGTCAAGAAATTCTAGAAAAAAATTGAATTTTGAGATTTTTCTCAAAACTTTTCTACAAAAAACAAGGAAATTACTGAGTTTCAAATTTTGCTAGAAAAAACAGAAATGTTAAGATTCATCTCAGATTTTTTTTTACAAAAGAATGTAGAAATTTTTGAGTTTGAAAAGTCAAAAACTTGCTAAAAAAAATAAATAAAGTTGAGATTAACCTCAGAAATTTTCACAGAAAAAATAAGAAATTTCTGAATTTCAAAAGTTTGAAAGTTTCTAAAAAAAATCTGAGAGAAGTTGAGATTAATCTCAGAAATTTTCTAGAAAAATAAGAACTTTTCTGAGTTTTAAAAGTAAAAAAATTGCTAGAAAAAATTTTGACACTCAGAAATTTCTTAATTTTTCTGAGTTTTTAGGTGGAAATTTATTCCTTTTTTCTCTCTGCTGTGGCCCTAAAATGCCCTAATATTGCTGCGAAGCAATTTCTGCTTCACAGCACAGTCTGGGCTTTCTCCCATTCACTTGGATTCCTCCGGTAGAATTTCAACCAGGCCAATCAGCGAACAGAAGAAGAAGTTGTCGGTTTTCTGCGCTGTTTCAGAATTGTAGTTTTAGAAATGGCAACAGAGGAAGTGAACAAAGCTGTTCAGTCCACACTTAAAATACTGAGTTAGCATTAGCAGCCGCCTCGTTCTCATTGGCTCTTCTTCTATGGAGGAAGGTTGTTTACAGCACAGCCATGTTCCAGTAAGCTTCTTTACATCGAACCGCTAC
>CAEFZX010014618.1:0-26362 GCA_903066825.1 Alfaro cultratus | reverse complement strand
GGAGGAGGTAATTAAGCAATTTCATTCATGCTTTTTGTACCTGTGGCACATCTAAAAACTTCAGGACTGCGGCCCTCGAGGACTGGAGTTTGAGACCCCTGCTGTAGAGTTTATGACCGTTTGTCGCAACCTTAGTCACTGTGTTTGCTGTAGCTAAGGAACTATCCCTTTAAAGAGCTTAAAGGTGTTTGTTTTACCACAGCTTTCTGATAAAGATCGCTCTCACTGGGAAAACAAATGTAACAGACTTTACTTTATTACTGATGTAGATTATTGAGCATATAATGAACATTTATGCTGTAAAAGTTATTTACTATGAAGAACAAACGTAGCTTTTTTTCCTAAGTTTTTTTTATTATTATAATTGACTAGTGGTTTGACTTTTTTCCTGTATTAACTGTATTGCTATTAATTAATTTAATTATTTAAGAAAGAAACTGAAAGAATGATCATATTTCGTATATATAATAAACCTAGTTCTTTCAATCTTCGTTCCTATGTAAAAGCAAAATTTAATGCTTCACTGATCCGTCAAAACACTTCAACTGCAACTTGTTTAAATCTGAAAAGTGTAATATATACATATGTCGGTTATTAAAATTAGCCAAGAATGAGAGCACGTAAATAAATGATGCAAACCCATTGTTCTTCCTCTCTAAATGAGATTACCATCTTGTATCTCAAATGTTTAAACTTTTGTTTCTTTTCAACTTAAATAAAACCCAGAAGCTGACAAAATTATCCAACTTTTTTCTTATCCTGCGTCTTTTCTGTTTTGCTAAATTTATGTTTTAAATTGAGCCAAGCTTGTATTGTTTTTTGCCCTCATCCTTAAATGTGGTTTTTATTCCCAGAGGAGGATGCAAAGCTTAAAGCTCAACTAGAACATGCCAACAAATCCCTAAGCAAGGAGTTGGAGGAAGTGACGAGCGCGCTCAGCCGAACCGAAGAGACTCTGAGAGCCGTGAAGGAGAAGAAAAACGTATATTATGAGCTGATGAGCAACTCAGCCAATTCCTTGATGACCACGGTCAATGGGCTTTTGGATGTACTAAAGAAGGTGTGCAGTGGTCAACATCATGCTCTGTAGGCTCATGTTTTGTGTGTCGTTTATAATAAGCTCACACTCTGATTGTTGTCATTTCTTTCAGGATCAAGTAGGTGATTCTGGCGAGAAGGCTGCAGACGATTCCATTCAGACGTCGCAGACAAATGGCGCTGACGAGTAACTTCGGATAGATGAAGCCAACCTGTAATGTTGATCTCAAATTGTAAATATTCCCTGAAAGTGTCACTTGAATCTGTTTTAATTGAGCCTTTTGTCTCCCAGGTATGTGTATAATTTAACTGAGAAGTTTAGATCCCCTGCGTGAAGTTTGACCCCCTTTTTTGTTGATTTTTCCCATTGAGTCATTTTAACCAGGACAAAGCGTTGAAGCGCTTATTTTCAAACTGACTTAGGTTCAGTTGCTAACATTTCGTTTTGCTGTTGCTTTAGCTTTGTTATGGCCAATGAAGTGCCGTATTGTGGATTTAAATGCCAGTATGTGTGAGTGGTACTTGAGTTGTTGTTTTTTTTAACAAGCAATAATGATGCTATTTATGTGCTGGATAATTCATAGAGAACTATAATGAAAATAAACTGACTGGAGGGAGAAGGTGTGGTGGAGCTTTTTGTGGTTTTTGTAAAAATTTCTCTCCCTCTCCTCTGTTTTCCCCAATTATGTTTAACATTCAGTTGGTGGTTCATCTGTTTGACTAGTTTAACAGGTTTCTGATGGGTTTTTTTTTTTTTTACACGTATGGCTATGCATGGCTCCTGCCTCTCTTGGACCTTTGTTCTGACTGTATCCACCCACTGACTGCTCCGCCAGCCACAGTGCATCCTGTCTTTACTGTGACAAGCATTTGCTGATTTTTCTGATGAAAGGAAACGTGACATGAACCCAAAGTTAATCTCAACGAATGTGTGATCAGCTGAAGGAATGAGCATTTTGAAATCCATCTCTGAACTGTGTGCTGGTTTCGGTTGTTTCTAAGAAAATAAAAAAAAACAAAAAGAGGCTTGATTACATTTAATGTTCTCCAAAGTAGGCGATTTTATTTTTCTATTGAAGATGTACTCTTTGGATGTCTTGTGCAAGATTAAAGTGGTCCTTTTAACACTACATTGTGTCTGTGTGTGCATATTACTTAAAATAAATAAGCAATATAAATAAATAAAATATTGCCTATTTAAATGTATATTTTTTGGGAAAAAACAATCGTTCTAAATAAATTATCAAAGAAAATTGGGGCTGGAGTCATTGGATCCCTCGCCAGAAGATGGCAGCAGAGTCTACAGCCTGTGAAAAAGCAAACAGCTGAAAAGCCCAGGATTTACAAGTTATTTAAAAAAAAAAAAAAAAGATCACTTGCCATTTCTGAATGGTTGCCAAAATGGAGAATTTAGTTAATGTTTTGGGCATCAACTATTTCCTCTCTGGTCCTTTTACTTTACATTTTTAAAGAAACTGCAATTTATCCATTATTCACTCAATGTAGCACCGATATGTAAGTCACTCAAGCAAATGGAAAACTGAACTTGTGAAATTAATTTAAACTGGAGTCAGAAACGTTTTTAGTCATTTTTGCTCCATCTAAACTTTTTTTAAAGGAATCTAAACATTATACTTCTATTTGAATGATTTACAGTCTTATCCTTGGAAAAAGGATTGAAAAACTAAAAAAAATGGACAAAAAAACCCTTCAAAACTGAAAGTGTTTCCTACATGTAAAACACTGCAGACTTGACTTCCTTCAGGTAATGTCAATGTTCAAGATTCAGCAATGAGAAAGAGGATGCACAAAGATGGCCTCCATGGGAGAGAAAAGAAAACACCAGAGACCAAAAACATAACAAAGGTCTGTCACACATTTTGCCAAAAACATCTTGATGACTTAAAATATTCTGTGGAATAAGGAGACAAAAGTGAAGATTTTTGGAAGGAGTGTGTCCCATTTCATCAGACTCAAAACAAAATACATCACTTACTAGTAAACATGGTGGAGAAGGTGTGATGGTGTCTTGACCTTTGATTATGCAGCAAAACAATGAAAATAAGCAATCTCTTGTGTTTTTCTTCATTGTTTTAGCTGCAGAAAAGGAAGCAGATTTAATAAATTTGTCTTTTCAACAAGCAGTTGTGAAAGTACCTAAACATCCCAGTTAAGTTGCTTGTCTGTTGTGTGTAAACAGCAATAGATCACTGGGTTTCGCTGCCTTATGCTTGAGCAATTCATCTGTCAGGCTTAAGTGGCTTACAAACCTAAAACAATGTGCCTGTGAAAATTGTCAGGTATTAAAACTGATCTGAAAATCTGTTTTTTAAAAAGCAACAAATGCTCAAACAAAAGGGTTGATTATTATTTACACTTGTACATCTTATGTTTCCTTTTCTATTGGTGTTGTAAAGCACAGGAACCTGTAGGTGCAAGGCAGCGCTGAGCAATGACTGTTTATCCAGGTCTGCTGCGCCTTTATAATACTAGAAGCAGTTTTGTGGTGATGGTTGAAATCTTTCTGCGCATCCTCAGTAGTCACACATACTGTAGATGACCTGACGCGTATGCCTCAGAGGTTTGAGGCATATAAACTCGTTGAATGACTCACATCGATTAAACAAGTGGTTTCCTCTGTTTAGACCAGAAATTAGACCAGAGTCTTTGTTCCTCTGTTTCTGTCTGCAAAGCTGTTATACAGATGTGAGAAAGTCGTGTTTGTGCTGCGTTTCTTGGTCAAAACCATATGATTCTGGTCTGCACTGGCGGAGAATCTCTGGTCTTTGCCGCAGCAAAACACCCCCCCCCCCCAAAAACAACATATTTTCTATTTAATTGACAATAAAATTATATGTGCTAGCCATTTGTGCTCTTAGAAACAATTCAGCTGACAAAAAAAACCCATTCGTAATCAGCTCCAGGCCGCACAGTAAAGTGGTTGCTAGCACTTTTGCTTTTCAGCAAGGAAATCCTGGGTTTAAATCTTGGGCTGGGGTCTTTCTGCATGAACTCTGCATGTTCTCCGATTGACAGAAAACATGCTTGTTAAGTTTACTGGTCTCTCTAAGTTTCTCTCATGAGTGAGTGTGTGTCCATGGGTCAGTCTTGTATCTCTCCACATTGCCCCATGAGGGCACATTGCAGAGTGTGTCCTGCCTCTCGCCTGTTGATAATCTTGCATAGATAGGGAGGTATGGACAGTGGAAGTCTTCTCAAAAACAAATAGATGTAAAAATGTCCTCTTTTCTGCGACTTTTCAGTAGTAACAGATGTGCTCAATCCTATCTATTGCTGAGAAGCACCAACCACCTGAGGAATGGTTAAAAAGCAACAAAATATAATAAGTTACACTACTATGTTAAATGAGTTAAAATAATTACACTACTACAGCATTTTAAATGGAGCAACATGTGACTTTAACCAGTCACATTAAAGTTAACAATACTCATAGGCTTCACTGTTTAAAAAAACTAGAGAGGTCTAACTGTTTCTCCATAAATAGTTTTGTTTCTGCCACTTCAGGATTATCAATGCCACAACTTGGCCACCTACGACAAAAACTCTGCTTAAACTTCTTCACAAAACCCATATCATGACACAAAGTGTTTTCTCTATCGGCTGACTTTTGACCCCACGTGAGAGGCTTTAAGAGGTCAAATCATTTATCAGTAACATTACCCGTGAAGTCGGAGAGACATTTTGTGTGTGTGTGTGTGTGTGTGTGTGTGTGAGTAGATCCATTTCAGATGAGGAATATCATTAATGTTGCATGTTGTCAGAAGAGGAGCGGGGAGGTTCCTGCCCATCGGCCTCTGGCAGATTGCTTACCTTTGAAGCTTTTCTTTCCTCTGATGGGAGTTGTTGTTTGTGGAAAGCAGAGTTTGTTCTCCAACCCGTTTTGGTCACAAGGAGAAGCACACATCTCCACCCTTTCCTCTGTAAAACTGACCTTGCATTTAAAGGCCATCAATAATGACAGCGAGTGATTCATTACAACATCGTATTTAAAGTAGAAAAGCGAATCTTATTGCAATTTATTTGATTTATTTCATGGAAACTGGTTATACTGAGATTTGATTTTGAAATCAATATACTCTTTCTTCCAGAAGAATCTGTTAAAGTTGTCTTGCACATGAAAATCTGAAAAGTACTGTTTGCCTTTGTCTTCCTTTACTCTGAAACTGCAGAATCTATGAATCTGTCCAACCAGTTGTCTTCAGAAGTCACCTAATTAGTAACTAGTGTCCAGTAACCTAAGAAAAACCTTACGTACACATGGTCATCCATGAAAAGGAGCCAGGCTATCCATGTTAGTAGAGGAAGTTTCAGGACACCAAAACTCAAGGCCTGGATTTGAATAATAAAGTATCAACTCTGAGGTCCTGAATACAAATGTGCATCATTCTTTTCATATTTTGACTTACAGAAAAGAAAACAATTGAAAACTGGGCATAATTTTCCTTCCTTCCTTCCATTTCACAAATGTGGAAAACTCTGTGTTGGTTTATTTCATAAATTAGATAAAACCTGTTGGAGTTTACGGTTGTAAGTTCAATGAATATCTTTTTTTTTTTTTTTTTTTGAGGCATTTGTAATAATCTTTTCTTCATATGGATACATGTAACTTCATGAAAGAGAAACTGCACTACCTATTGCTTCTCAACATTCTCTGAAATAATTCATCATTTTTTGAGGCGCTGAATATTACATCTGTTCCTCTGACAGATTGTGATTGAACTAATGTTTTAACATCTACCGAGGAGAAAAACCTTCCCTGTGGCTTTTCCATGTCACGTCCTGGAGAACAATAACTATCTGCCACTGTGAACGCTCGACAAACAAGCCTCATTTGCCTCAGATGTGAACCACACTGCGCTCCCCTCACACTCCAGTAGCAGCTGTGTGTGATTGTTTGCTGAGTGGTCATTCACAGGCCTGCACGTGTGTGCATGTGTGAAATAAGACTCCAGCAGAGAGGACAGACCAGGTAACCCCATGCCCAGGCAGAGACAGAAGGCTTTTGTGGCCACTTCTCCACCCCTGCCCTCTTTGACCCCTGCTGGTGTCAATTGGGCCACAGGTCTGTTGACAATCAGGCCATTTCATCGAAGGACCAAAGCTTCCTGGGATTGGGTGGTGGGTTCGGCAGTTCTGGCTCAGTAACTGGTGAAAATCAGACCTGTGGAGTCAAAGTATGCAGCTGTGGAGGATGTGCAGAAGCATTATGAGCAGAACCTGATCTAATGACAGTGTTTTACAAAAGCATTCATAAACCTTGGACTCTTTCACATTTTGTCCAGTGGAGGGAGATTTTCTCGTCACAATAAAATCCTGAAAAGTGTGGCGTACATTTGTATTCAGCTCCTTTGCACAGCACTTCAGAATCACCTGTTGCTGCAAATATAGCTGCAGCATTTACCAGCTTTGCACATCTGGTAGAATTGGGTTTCTGCTCATTTTTGAAAACTAGCTTAAACTCAGTCAGATTGCCACAAATTTTTAATTTGATTCAAGTCTGGGAGATGATGGACCTTTCTTACATATAAATATACTTAACAGGTCTCATTGTAAGTCTGGCTCCATGACTAAGGGTATTGTCTTGGTTTAAACCCCGGTCTTTTGCAGCCTCCAGCTCATTCTGGGGTATTCCACTGTAATCTGAGTGGAATACCCCAGAATGACCCCGTAATCTGAGGCAGATTACTGTAATCTGAGGCAAGAAGGGATGTTTAGTGCTTCCGCTAACTCTTGGTCAGCCCGGAGGTCTCCTCATAGGTCGGCACGCCTAAAAATACCTCCAAACAGAGGGACCCAGAGAGACCCTTTTCTTTAAAAACAAACAAACAAACAAACAAACAAACAAACAAAAATAGCTGTGCACAATTGTGCTCCATTTCCGATATGTCTTCAATAAAATAAATATCACACCCCCTTGATTAAAATAGAATATATGTATGAAGTATGATGCAGTCCACATTCATTAGAAGAAACTATAAAATATTTGTTATAAATTTTAAAAAAATTATTTATACATGTTATTATTATTATTATTATTATTATAAATTATTATATTATTATCATAATAATAATAATATAATAATATTATTGAACAATACAATTGTATTGTTCTGTACAATAAATTGTATTGAACAATTTATTGGATAGTTCAATACTATCCAATAAATTATAATAGTATTGAACCGCATTATAGAAATTAAACTGATGTTTGAAAGCCTTTATTTCTGTTAATGATGATGATTTCTTGTTTACAGCTAATTAAAAAACATGACAAATAAGATTAGAATATTGCTTCAGATAAATAAAATACATTTTCAATACAGAAATATGGGTCTAATAAATTTAATACCTGTTTTTAGAAGTTGTTATTTTTACACAATACTTATAGTCTGACAAACACAACTCATTTATTTATTCTATTCATTTATTTGATAGGGAAAAGTGTAGCAATTATTAATAAAAACAAAAAGGCTAATTGCTTGCATTGCTTGTCCGTAGAAGTTCCTTTAATTAAACAATTATTAAAATCTGAACATGTATTCTAATTTATTGAATATGTCTGTATGTGCAGTGTTGTTAGGCTGCAGTGTACAGTGAGTATTTCATGCAGTGACTACACTGTACACAAACACATTATATTCTGTTTTTAACTGTCATGCTATCACGGACTCTGAGCAATATCAAAATCGGCCGCTGCTCATGCACACCCAACATAAACCCTCTGGGATTGCGCAGTAAAACCTGTTTGCTTGCTCTTTGTGATGTTCCTGACCAGTTCTGCCTCTGTTGTTGGCTTTACCGTAAAATGTGGGCAAAATAAAACTGGAGGATACAATTTCTAGAGTTAAATCATCACAGTTTAACTGGCACAGAGGTTCAAAACGTTGTTTAACCTTTAAAAACTGCCCCGTCTTGTCTGCATTGTGAAGCAAAGAATTGAATTTCCTCCGCGATAAATTTAGGTCATTCAGATGACAAATGACCCAGCTTCCCCGCCTCACATCCTCTGAGATAAACCAACCTTTTCTCACCCTTTCCTCCTCCCTGAGTTTACTCAGGAATCTCTGTGACCAAAGTCAAACAAACAAGTCAACCGCCCCTCTTACGTGCTGTTTGATTTTCTAGGTAATTGATACATAAGAGGCTCCATTGAAGCCGCACTGCTTGCGTTCCTCAGCTTACCTGCATGGGCCCCTGAAGGAGTGGAGCAGAGGAGAGGGGGGCCCCTGTTCGGCTGAAGCCGAAGGAGCTCGGCTTGCTCGAGAGCGGCCGGGCAAAAGTAGAGGAGCTGTTGAGGAAACGATCCGGCTCTGAAAAAGCTTTTCACTGGGAATACTGGGTTACACTGTGAGAACGTTCCACGTCTGGACTTCTTCTTTTTTTTTTTTTTCTGTGTGTCTCTGGGGAGCTCATGAACGCTTCACCTCTGTGGATGAGCACTTGTTCACTCACAAGTGTTGCTACCTGTGATGGGACATGATGGACAGGTGGAACCACACTGCAACTTTAAACCATAAAACCCGATTCCCCGTGTCACCACCTATCAAAGTTACACAAAGCCAAGCATTCACCTGAGCTTCACATCTACATTTACAGTCGGTGGAAAAGCAGACACTCCTTAAACACTACTGTATGCTGCCCTGAAGGGAAGTATGTCACTCCGTAGCATAATTACATACTGGAAGGATCGTTGATACCCGCTTGCAGCCTGCAAAAACAAACATTTCCATTGTAAAACAGCTCAGAAGAGTGCAACCAAGCGAAAACTAACAAGAGTAACGGCAACTTTAGCACAACAAAGTGTGTGCGGTAAAGCCAAGGAACATTAGCAGTGAAAGCTGCAGGTGTTCAGAGACGTACGACTGAAAACTCAAACCAAACAAATCAATCTATAGATGTGGTTTTAGCTCATGATGTCTTTTTGGCTGAATAAACTGCTGGGTTTTTCTGTTTTCTCTGCTGAGTCCAAAGATGAGTCAGCTTATGGCCTCAGACTCCCTGACAGATGTCTGCATGCAAACACAGACACCTACTGTTTGTCAGATACCAGCTGAATTAATATCAGCATCACACATAGTGTCATGTGCAAAAGATTTGGCTTTAACAAACTTGAATATCAGAATGTCTTTATTGATTTATTTATACTCAGGATTTTCTTTTCCAACTATCCCCAACAATCATTTAGTAATCAACAGAACAGATTTCCTTACTTTTTCTGCTGACTTTATATCTCAAAGTCTCACTAAAAATAAACCAAACATTCTTTTGATTGTGGACTTAAATGTCATGTTTTGTGGTTGTGAAAGAGCCAAAAAATGATGGAGTTTAATGAATCAACTGAAACAAACAGGTTGACAGGAAATGCAGAACGTTGGGAGGACGAGTTGGAGAATAAAAGGACTCAAACTAAAGGTTGAAATCCTGAGGAGAGTGGCAAAACAAACAGGTTACTAACATGAGGAACATATGTGGAGGAGCATGAACGGCAAAGGGAGACTGAAAATGAAAAATGTGCTTGTTAAAAGTTCAAACATTACAATGGAAAGAACTGAAGTTGATTGAACCAAACCACAACAAAGAGACCAGATTTAGTGTTGTATTTACTTTGAAAACATTACATGTTGCTAAAGTCACATTGTCCTGATGTGAGGTGATTTATTATTGGAAAAATAGAAATAAATCAAACACTTCCGAAATTTCACATCCAGGCCAGCACAGGCATCCTCCAGCTTTTCGTCCAGCACGTCTTCCTGTGCATGCCAGGAAACCCCCCGAAACATTTCCTGGATGTCCAACATCACGTTGAAGGTGGGGCCGCAGTGGAAGTCCGCTCTTCCTGACAGCCCGATTCCCCGTTTATGTTTTAGTCTGTGTGTGTGGTGCTTCATGTATCCTCTCCTGGCTGAAGAACTGTATGTATTTTGGACTCTTTTAACGAAGCTCATATGCTGAGAATGTCTTTGATGTCGCATTGCCAGGAAGACTTACAGGCCCTGCTCCCTCACTTCAAAGCTTCAGTTTGGTTTGGATCTGCCAGGACGCTAATTTGGTGACAGGTGACACATCACAGAGCAAAGTGAAGCCTTGATGATGGTGGAGTCATCAGTCTGCTGACGTGTCTGATTCCAATTTAGGATAGAAATTCGAGGCCAATAAGTGAAACATAAAAGGTGGAGGAAAAAGATTTGCAACAGTGAGCGTTCTTTGAAGAAATGAAGTAAGCAGCAAGAGATTATCAAGATGCAGAGAGCCTAAGTGTCTCAAAAGTACACATTACTTTTAATGTACTTTTAAAAGTAATGTGCAGGGGGTTTGTTCCTCCCTGCCCTAATTTCCACCACATAAAGCCTCCTGTTTCATGAACGACCGCCTGAGGAACGGAGCACCATGAGCCCATTCTAGTAGTGTTCAGCCTTTTCATTTAAAAACAAAGACTTTAATGTTTCCATTAATGTACTAAATGTCAGATGAGGTTCCAAAGTATTAGCTATCATTTGAAATGCATTACACTGGATCTGCTGAGTCACAGAATGGTAACTTCCCAGCATTTACTCTGAGCCGTATCCTTTGAATTTTGTTTTATCATGTTGCTGGAGGATTTTTGCTTAGCATCAAACACTTGTTACATTCTTATATTGTTACTAAAATCAAATTAAAATAGAACCAATGTAAACTGTACAGACAAGAAGTAAAAAAAAAAAAAATCTATATTTTGCATGCGTATCTGGTAACTGGAGCATTTAAATGAGTTGCATTTGTTTCTCATTTACTTTTTACTCACCAACTAGAAATTCTTCTAAATGGCAAGTAAAATGATAATAATGAAATTTAATGGACTTTCCTTTGTCGTGTCAACAATAAGGATGGATATCAAGGATGGATGGATAAAATGATGACAGCGATAATAGTGATTTCTTATTTTAGAAGGCTCTAAATAACCTTGCTATTCCTGTAATGTTTGTCTGTTGTGCATTTAATCGTTTTGTTGACATGATTAACCCAGTAATCCAATGATTACTTTCAGCAAAGAAACATCTGAAACTTTATCCTGCCTTCACTTTGAGTCGCTGCGAGTCTTGAAACCATAAATTCAAAAAGAAGCTCGTCTTACTGTTTATAGTCCTTTCATTTGAGTCATAAATCAAGGAGGTGACGTTAGTCTCCAAAAATGCCTCATCTTGAATCCTAATGTCTCCTCACTACATGTAAACTATCATGTCTGCTCACTGTTGCTTTTTCAAAGAAGGGAACTGTTATGGCGGGGAACATCAGTGTGTGAACACAGTCCGAGGCACCTGTGAGTGTGTGTACATGGTTGGATGTACCTTCAGTTCAAAAACTCCACCCATCTTGCATTGGAAAGACAAAATTACATCAACCCTTTGCTTTCACGCAATGTGATGGAGACACACATCACACTGGTTGTGTTCTTCAGCATGTCAGCAGGGCCTTTGTGTGTGTTTATGGTTTATGAGTATCCATCAGTCACCACTTTCTAAAGCACATAACTATTTGAGTTAAACACAGCCCCTCCTCTCTAAAAAACCTTTCCTGCCCTCCTCTGTGTGTAAGGCTTATTAAAACAACACACTTCAGTTACAGTCCCGTCTCAAGGTAATCATGTTTTATGACAAAACCACTATCATTATGTTTGTCTGGCCGCCTGCTGATCCTATGAAGAGAGACGCTCCGGTAGGTTTCACTTAAGATGTGCGCTGATTTGTGCTCTGAAGCACTCAGGCATGCACACGTAGCTAGTTTAAACGTCTCCGTGAGACAAAAAGGGGACTCTGAAGACCTGCTTTGATCACCGCAGAGACGGCAGAGCGCTGAAATAATGAAATTGTAATAACAGAGCACCTTGACTGATGCAGAAGCGTGTTCATTCAGGCATGAAGATTGAAAGACATTCTTGAAGGGGACAAAGGTCCTAACAAGAAAAAAAAAAATAACCAGAGAAGATTCAATTAGGAAATTAAGATCACAAGCTTTAATGCCTGTGTTTTCCCTGACAGTTTCTATGAGTAATACTTCTGCACAGTGGAAAGTATTTTAATTTATACATTGAGTTTTGACAACCCAAAACAAAAAATCTAAAAAGCGTGGCCACAAATCTTGTGAAGAACGCAGTAAACATGTGGAAGAAGAAGGAGGAGAAGTGGCCGGAAAATGTAACACACTGCATGACAAGAAACACTAAATAAACTATCTTTATGGTAAAACAGGGAGGTGGCAGCATTGTGCTGTGGGGAGACTTTTCCTTAGCAGGAGAGCGAAGCTGGTAACAGTGGAAAGATGAAGCTAAATACAAGGTAACGGTTACCATTCAATACTATATTCATGTGTTAAGAATGATGCAGTCAACGATTTATTAATCTTCACTGATGCTTCACATCCAAACTGGAGAGATTCAGCTATTTTGCAAGAAAAATGTCAGGTAAAAATTTCAGCCTCTAGGTTTCCAAAGCTATTCGAGTCGTACAATTAAGATACATTGAAGAGTCTAATATGGAAAAGTGAAAGTTACCTTTGCAAGGTGTTGTAACTTAAAGCAATGTGAGCCATAAACACTATTTCACCTTCCAACAACTTTAAATCTGTTGAACACCATTGTATCCTGTTTGTTTGATCAGGAGGGTGAGGATACTGAGGAAATCGCCCAGAACAGACTTGCTAATGACCTTCGACATCCACCATGTGATGCAGAAGTGACCATTTTTTCTTTCTCTGTTAAGACTGTAGGTGTAACCCAAGCAAGAATGTGTCACTCCTTCCAACATGCATGCAAACCTGTAAAAGAGAGCGTTTGCATCGATGCAGAAGTCATTACTCATGCATATAGGCGGACATGCAAGAATTGCATTTAGTCTTTGGAATGATCCGGGTCGTATTTAATCTTGGCTCTGGGTCTGGGGGAGAGCCTTGTGGGGTCGTTCTGGTCCTGCGAGTCAGCCTCCTATAGCAGGACCAGATGTTTCAGTTTGTAATGTGCAGATGGGAACCTAAAGCTAAGGGCTGTGGCTCACTGAAATTATCATATGGAAAATATACACGGTGATCACGTCGAGGCCGTTGGAACGTCAGGGACATCTGATACCACTTTGAAACCGGTCCAGTGCACAGCCAGAGGAAGACATATGTATGTTAATTAAAAATCAGGGGTTTAGGGTGCAGAATTTCACATCATTATTGTATCTCGTTGAACTTTGCTTCATGATAATCAGTCCTGCAGGCAGACTAAACATTTGAAAAAAGAAAAAAAAAAGACTTCACATTTTGAATGCGGTTAAGACCCTATTGTCTACCCTCAAGTTAAACAAAGTGCCTGCCAGCATTTTTATCAGGAGGAAGCTCACAGCCGAACAATGACAGCATTTCTCCAGACTTCCACATAATGCAAACAGTTTTCACATTGTTTGGTGTGACTATTCCCTAAGTATGCTTTCTGTATTGAGAATTCACTTTATTTCTAGCAAAAGTACTGTTAGACAACAACAATTTGTCTACCATATAAAGAGGATCTTTTACTGAAAATAAACGTTACTTACTGCCAGCACCTTTAACTGAAATATTTACAGAGTAAAGTGAAAAAAATGTTCAGAACATCTGTTGAACGGCGATTGCAATTTCTTTGTTTTGATACGGAAAGAAGAAAACCAACACTCTTCATTCAATAAAGGTAAATGGTGGAAGAAGAATAAGAACTGAACAGGGGTAGGAAACCTTTGAGTTTTCTGGAACAATGTTCAGAAAGATGTAGTTTGCTAAAATTAATTTAAAGACCCAAACAAAAAAATCTGGCTTTAACTATGTACAAATATTTCCTGATATATATATTTTGGATAATTTACTGCGGTCTTGGCCAGATCTCTCTTGCAAAAAGAAATCTCTGTGGGACAAACTAGACCGAATAAAAGATTTCTTTTTGTTTCTGGCATCAGCCTTCTCTTCCTTACCATTTTGCTTAGTGACTTGTGGAAACAGAGAGGCATTGTTAAGCAATTAGAAATTTATTGACAGAACTCAGCTTAATTAAAAATGCTTCAGATTTATTAGAATTATTAAGGGTGCTAATAATTATTTTACTAGCAAATTGTTCAAAACAACTCCCCGCCCAGTGAATAAACATACTCAAATTAAAATTCTGGTTTATTCCACAATTTTAAGAGTAAGTTCATGCTACTGCATTAAAGAAGGCTTTTTTTTAATTTCAAGGAATTTTTACAAGTTTTCACCAGAACTGCTAGTAAATGTGGTTGGCACTTTATTATAGGTTGTTTATTTTGCACAAGAATTAAATAGTATATGTCTGAATGTTGTACTTTAGTGAATATTTTACTGATGTCAGTAGTTTGAAAAAGTACTGCAGAAATAGTCAAACGCAAAACTTTGAAAGATAATTGGAAAGGATGGAGATTTGTTGCTCAAAACTAAGTTGGCAAACTTAGAAATCTGGGTCTTTGGAATGAAAACATAAATATGTAGGTGGTCTAAAACTTCATCCATTCAATTTAGTACGCCTACTTAACATTTACAGATTTACAGGCTAATGGATAAATTACACATCACAGGACAAACTCAAAATTATGCCTAGGGCTTTGTTCAAATGTGCCAATTAAACTAGCATGTACGTTTTTCAGTAGTTGATGGAGGCTGGACAAAACCCACACATACATGAGAAAAACATGCAAACTCTAGAAAGGAAAGACCAAGGCTTAGTTCTGAATCCAGAACCCTCTATGTCCAACATAGAACTGTTGGATCAGTTTCCCCAAAAAAGCAATCCACAAAACCCATAAGTTTGTCTTATTACGTCCTATTGTGTTCAAATAGGACGTTGTTTTAAGACAATAAGGCAGGGTAATGTGTAAGAGCATCTTAATCAGAAAGGGCAAATTTTGATCACTTCGGTTAAACTTTTATAACAAATT
Organism: Alfaro cultratus; assembly: GCA_903066825.1. NCBI lineage: Eukaryota > Metazoa > Chordata > Actinopteri > Cyprinodontiformes > Poeciliidae > Alfaro > Alfaro cultratus. Next base: position 11,372 of record CAEFZX010014618.1, on the reverse strand, counting down.
TCTCATTAAGAGACTCGAGAAAATCAAGACAAGCTTTCGCCACGTTCCCTAAAGTTCACTCCTTCACTTCCTGGAACAGACTGTACACAATTCATCCTGTGCAGGCTGAGGTGATGCACAGAGGAAGCGTAATATCCTGTTCCTCCAAAAGCTCTAATGCCCCACTGAGGCTCATACTGGCCCCATGCAGACCTTTCAGGGGCTGGAGTGCTGCTGAAACCAAAGCCCCGGGCCCCTCTGAGCTATATGAAGTGTGTGTCAGTGTGCGCTTCAGGCTCTATCCGTGTTTCAGCATCAGAAAAAAAACAAGCTGGGCCTAATGGGGTTATGAGCACGGGAGGGTATGGTTCTGATTTTAGCACCAAATGTGCTCCCTGTGGCTGAAGCAGCATTTTCTCCAGCGAAGTCATTGTTGTGAAATGCACTAAGTCAAGTTTCTGTCACATCTATCCTTGGGAATACATTTTTTCTCGTGAGGCCGCCATGTCTTAAATTAACCAGTGTTGAATTATTTATGTGTGACAGTGACAGAATAAGTAATGAGGAGGGAGACACATAAATTTAATAAATCCATGAATTTAGATGACTGAAATTAGCTTTGCGTTTTGGGATTTGAAGACCACACTCACACGGTCTGTGTTAGTCTCAGTTTTCTTAGACTTGTAGGAAAATTCTGGGCTCCTTTTCTAATCATTTGAACTTAAATCAGAGCTTATCTGTATTTGTCCACAAAAATAATTAGAATGCATAATTGTGAGTATTGCTGACATGGTGCCTAGCAGATGTAGCTCAGTTCTGATACTTGATAATGTGTTAAAACAAAGTCTGTTTCTTTTTTTTTTTTTTTTTTAAAGCATTTTGTTACTCTTTTAAACTAATTGAAGCGGAACTCCACCTGACAGCAGACACACACCTGTAAGTAGTCGGTGGGAGGGCCACCTGTGTGCGAGTCCCTGCAGCAGCAGCAGCAGCAGCAGCATTAACGGGCTGATGAGCCTCCTCCTCCCTGCCACCGTCACTCGTTCCCCTGGAAGCCGACACAAACCATTCCGCTCCCCGTCTGCTGCGCTGGCTGCAGGGTTCACAGCCCCCAAAGAGGAATGCATGGCAAAATCCACTGTCCACTGCGCGTTTTCTATTGGAAACTCGTCTTTTAATTAGAGCGTTTCGATTTAGACCATGACCGCTCCCGTCCTGAGCTAGGTAAAGGTTATTCAGACATGTCCCACCAGCAGAGGCTCGTCCAGCTCTCCGGAGCTTCGCTCGCCGTGGTCTTCGGCCCGGACGAGGAGAGTTTACGCGCCGTAGAAGGGAAACCCAACGCTCCGAGTGGCCAGGAGATCTTTGCTGATTTTAAAGCCCAAAACTCACGCAGTTTCTGGAATAAGAGACTCGTTAAGGCCATGGCGGAGGTGCACTTTCAGGGATGGATGGAAAACTTGGTGCTCTTCATTCAAGGGAACGCAAACAACTTGGAGGTGCTGAGGGAAGCATGGATGCGCAGGGCTCTGAGGTCACCAAAGGGATTCATTATTAAAGCTGTTGGTACGTAACTACTAGTGATATATATTCTTTTCTTTACCATATCAACACTCCCTGCATTTTTAGTCCACTCAGTTGCTGCAATCAAAAGAAAAATAATATTGCATGAAAATAAGGTGTCTTCAATGTACTGTGTCTAACTCCCATTAGAATTTGTTTATAACAATGGGGGAAAAAGTGTGTAAGACTATAAACAAAGACTAACACATAAGTGTCAGATGGAGCAGTTATTTCCTCTGGAGTTTTATTGGACCAGCCATAAAGTAAAATTAAGCTTAATGACAAAAGGCTTAGTTTTCAGGCTTATAGTTAGTAAAATGTGGAGATAATAAAGCCTGTCTACATCATGATATGCATTCAAGGGCTGGTGACTTTGTGTAAATATATCATGGTTTAATGGTATCACAGTGTAAACAATGTTTTTTTTAAACAGAAAATATAACCAAAATAAATTGATTTATAAATGGAAAACAAAAGATATAAGAAGAGATATGATACACTGTAGATCTTCCTTATACTACAACGACTTAAAGCAGCTTTTGTTGAAGTTTTTCTTCATCCTTTTGCTCTTTGTCTATTGTGTGTTTGGTGCCATCTTCATACTGAGGTTACGATTGTTCCTGCCAACGTGGACAGTCCCTCCGGACACAAAACCTGGGCTGCATGTGGACGTCCTTGGAGAAGCTCAGTAGACCCTAGTGGGCGGCTACCAGTGACAAATATTATGTCACATCGGTCACTGGAGCAGACTGGGAGGTCTGAATTAGGGTTAAAGGAGAGATATGCTGGTCATAAGCTCAGCTTCAGTTTCAGACCGCCTCATTAGGAGTTAAGGGGATCGCTCCTTTAGTTTCCCAAGCATGATTGCTTTTCGTGACCCTTTTATGTGAGCAAAAGCCTAGTAGACTTGTTTTAGTGTGCAGAAACAAGTGGGGGAGGGGCAGTACTATAATCTTCTATGTTGTGTACAGCCAGAGAAAACTTCCATCACTCCTGACTAAAAGGACTTTAGATCAATCCTCATTAATCACACAAGTGTACATTTTTAAACCTAAGTAAATGAAACCTATGTAACAAATTTTTGTTACATTTTTTATTTTGTGAAACAACTTTTAGTTTTGTACATTTTTAAGCTTTCATATTTTGCACCAGAAATGCCTGTAGCATTAGCCTGCAGATATGAATGATATGGCTTCCCACCCAGTTTTGTTTTGTTATTGAGGGACAAGCAGTTATACCCACAACTGGTTTTCTTGTTGCTGTTTTGTTTAGTCAAGGATCCATCCTGTGTTGCACTTTGAATTTAAAGCAGCAGTGGTCAAGCCTGCATTACATTATTACATTTAACAGACAATTAAAAACACTGTGGGGGTGCAAAGAAGAAGTCTGAAGAATCTTCACAGGCCAGCGTATTCTTGATATATTGTTACCAAAGCTTAGAGTAATCATTTGTAATTGTCTCCATTTTCTGGTTGTGTTTAAGGCAGAATTTAGATGAGACGGAACAACAGAGTAGGCATGGAAACCCTTTATTCAGCCTCCTATAGCCTGAGCTCATAGGTTGGTAATGTGAAGAGCACACACTGCTGGAGAAAATCACGACCTTCTGTGGGTCTTAGACCTAATTATTCCAAAGAGATACACATGGTATATTTTCTCACTTTAAAACTGGAGTTTGAGTTTCCACTCAAAAAGTGGACCTAAGATTCAGACTTTGTGATTCAGAACTGCTAGATCTTGGATGTTCACAGTCCCAGCAACACTTGCATTATAAAAGGTTTTGGTGTTTGTACCATCTACTTGCTGACTTTGTGTCAGCCCGGCAGCTCTGCCAAGGCTGAGCGGTGCACAGACAAGTCAATGGAGGAATGCAAAGACCACACAGAGGGAGAGCATGGGAGGGCGTAAAGCGGGAGAGAAGGGGGGTGCGGCGGAGGCTGACACGCCATCCTGGTGTGAGACAGTTTGTGACCCTAAACTTTGATTTAGCTCACAAACAAACAGTGTATAGGCCAAAGGTGAAACTGAGCTAGCAATCATGGACACAGTATTGGGTGCAAGACAGCCATCAAAATATCAAGTAATTTGTATTCTAAATTCATAAAAACAAATTGTGCAAACATTTCATCTATAGTTTGAGATACTGATAAGAATTTTGTGAACAATTTTCAATCTGCGGTTTGTTTGAGATTGTAATATCATAGCAAATAAGAGCAGCACTCAAAGTCAATTTTTTAAACTTCCATCAAACTGTGTGTGAGAGCAGTAGCAATGCAACATTTTAAAACGAAAGCTAAATGATTTCAAGCTGACATTAGTAATTAGCAATTACCACAGCATGCATTACCATTTGTATTCCTCAGAGAAGGTATTATCTTGATGCAAAGATTTCCAAAAGGAATAATTTCCAAATTTTGTGAATGTCCCATTTACATATTAAAAGGATAGGGTACAGCAAGGGTGCTGTACCCTTCCTGTTATCTGTTGTTTCTCTCTCTTAGCTTGTATGAACTGCAGATACATGTTGACATGTAATAGAAAAGACAATTTCTTTTAAATTGCTTCTTACATCTCTGTGCTTCTTTTTTACATCCATGTCAACAATTCACTAGAAACTAAAATAGCCTGCTTTGAGCTTTTAGTTATCCTGGCAGTGCTTGAATGTAATCAGAAGGAGATTGGCTTTTGAGGTTCCTGCTAGTTAATCAATGATCTGGATTAAGCAGAAAATCGTCTTATTCGGCTCACTAGGTGATTCCTCAGTACATTCCAGCCTATAACTCTATTATAACAAATTCTTTGCAGCAGTTTGTATGGAAACCAGCTCTGGCCAGCTGTCAGAGCCTAGTTTATGACCTTCTCATTGGGAGCTGGTCAGCAGTGAATCATCACACAACTGGCTGCTGACTGCAGCTGCTTATCCTGCTACCAGGATTAATACCCTCTCCGTTTCACAGCCGGTCAGGGACTGTGGAAGTTTGACTCCTAGATTGATATCAGGTAGGGAATTTAAAGGCCTTGACATTGTCCTGATATAAAAATGTCATCCGCAAAACAGAAATTCTATGAGTTATAGGCTACAGTGAATTTTCAAACAGCCCTATTTCCTTTCCCAGGACGGAGCAAGGTTGGGACGTGTTTTTACTGCCCCGCCAAGTTAAGTGGCTTTTTCAGGTGACGTGAAGCTGAAGCAAGCCAGATGTGGCTGAGGCTGGTTGACATAACCAACGAGACCCCCAATCAAAGAAAAAAGTAAAACCAACAACAACATAACCGCTTGATTCTTGGATAATTTCTTGCTGGTCTGATAATCAGAGTTATCAGCCTGATTATCTGTGATGGAGCACAGATTGTTGCTCCATCATCCATGATTGGGAGAAATGAAGGCAGGGTGGAGAGGGGTGCTGGTGGTGCTGGTGGTGCTGGTGAGGTAAGCAGACAGGAGAAGGAGTTAGCATGATCAGGCTGGCTTGTTATCATTGTGGGAACGGGCCCCAGTGTTACTGGGAATGACCTCTCTGCTTCAAATCGGGTCTGTTGGGTGTATCTTAGTCTTCTTTGCTGGCCTGTCTCTTCATCCATCCTACAAAATTATGTCAGTAATGACCAGCGTGACAGTTTAGACAGCTCTAACTGTACCGTGGATAATAAGCTGCAGCTTTACAGTGATCCTGGTTAGATGACATATTTATCATTGTAAACACATGGGATGCATAAAGGAAAGATGGAAGACCATTTTTGTGGGACTTGTTTCAATAACTGTTTCTGATTAACTTTTATGTTAGCAAAATTGTTTGATCTTTATTAAATCCAGCAAATGTTATGCTTTTTTTTTTTACAACATAAAAAGACTAAAGCAGAGGATTTTGTCTAGCTAAACAAACAAAGGAAATATGATGGTTCACTATATTGCAAAGAGTTAAAGGATCTGCCATCTGTGAAAACTTGGTTTCAAACTTAACTAGATTTATTTAAAGAATTCAAGAATGAGACCTTAGGCCTAATTTCTGTGAGCGCAGGTTTTTCAGGGCTAGGAGAGAGAGCTAACCCTCCCCCCACTCATCTTTCTTGGTGATTCTCTTCCTTCTCCCAAATGAACAAAGATCACAAATGCAAATGTTTCAAATTAGCATCTCTGTAGGGTGCTTGGATTTAACTCTGAGATGTTCCACATTCAGGGCCTGCTGAGATGGTTCAGACACTTGATTACGAAGCGTCTCTTGAGAGGTTTACTTGGCCTGGCCTTCTGGGTAGAGAACTCAGGGGCCAAAACACAGGACTCTGCACAGATTATACGTCCCATCCGGCCTTAAAGTGACTGGTAATCCCCCTCCACCTACCCAAGAGGGTCTGGAGTCCTGCATTGTCTTGTTGGTAAACAAGTCTGTTGCCAAAAAACTAATTGATAATCTGAAATTTAAGGAGTGTCACTTTTATTAAGTTTTAATGCCACAGTAGGTAAGTTCCAACTGCAGGCTGGCTAACTGAGCAGAAACATGCTACTAATCATGTAGAAAGTATTAGCTTATTACATTTCTGTTACTCTGTAATTAGTAAAAAGACACAATGATGTACTTTATTCTGCATGAAAAGTGGAAAAATTACAACACTTACTGGGTTTTTATTCTGATTTGTCACGGGATGTCTGTAAACCCATCGAGTAGTAAAGTGTTAGATATGTTCTGCTTTGTATCAGATTAAATCATAGCAATAAATAATGCATGTAACTTTTACATAACTGTAATTTGAAAAATGTGTGTGTTGTGTTACTTACAGTAGGAATAATTGTTGCATATCGGTTTAAAATAAAGGGAGTTAGTGAAACTGAATAAGTGTGTTTTTGGAGTGTGGGAAGAAATGAGAGTACCTGGAGAGAACCCAAGCATATACATGGAGAACATGCAGAAAGAGATTTGAACATGATCCTGTTGCTACAAGGCAACAGTGCATACAGCCGTGCCACTGTGCAGCCATTTGGAGATAATGAAAGAATACAGTATGTTTTTTTAAAAAAAAACATTAAATAGTTCAATAATGACCCTTGTTTGAAGGCAGAATGTCTTTACCTGCTCATTGCTTTTTTCCACTGTGTAAAACACTTTATGAATACTTTACCTAAATCTTTTGAATTGAAAATAGTTTGTGCATTCACACTGGAAACAATCTACCGACTCTCCATTTGAAGCCTAAGGCTCCATAATGGCATTTACTGGTTTAATTATTTACAGTCTTACCATTTTCTTAATGACACGAGGAGCATGTATCCATATTGTGAACCAGGGTAGGAAGTTTCCTGTATCCTTCTTATAATCATTCTCTTTAATTGACCCTTTTTCTTGCCACAAATCAATTCTCACTTTTGCCATTGAAAACACTGCTTGGCATGCCACACAAACCTCCTCAGCTGTGACTTTCACAGACTGGAGCATGGCTCTGCTCTCCTTTTTAAGCCTGGTTTCCTTTTCAAACAGTATGTTTCATTTACCTCGCCATGCCATGAAGCAGTGAAACATTCCTGAAATGCTTCATTTAGGCTTTAGATCATTTACTTTGCTCATACCGCAGCAGGCCTCGTTGTTGCTCTGTTCTTTTTACTTGAAAGCGGAGGTTTAACACAGAGGTGTTGCCTTTCATGAGGGTGTTTGGTCAAAGTCTCAGAGCGCTCCACTAATGGTCATAACTCTTCCAGATGTCAGCTTATTAACCATGACACCCCTTGCCGAGCTCTGCTGGCTCTAAATGGCCCACCCTGTCCTAACTGAGCAGCAGAGGTCAAAGGGTGCAACCTTGCTGGTAACAAGCCACCCTGAGGTCATTTGGCTTCAGAAGGCTTTTTTCAGAGAGCAAATGGAGAAACATGCATCGATACAGTACCCAGGTGTTCTTTGCTTATTGGGCGCTCCTCGTCTCCAATTGAAACCTCCCTGAACTACACCATGGTTACCACTTTAATGGCCACAATAAAAAACATAACCATACTATTGACTGTTGTATCAAATCTGTTGAGTCGAGAAATTATTTTTTAAATGGGGATCAGTCTTCTGGTGTTGGACTGATATATTATTGTTTAGTAATTGTCTAATTTTATGTTTTTGAATTGATCAAAAAGATCTGACAATATTTGTGACTCAAAAATAACAATTAAAAAAGTAAAACTTTGGAGGTTTTATCATAAATGTTAAAATAAAAGGTGTTTCTGATTTACATCAAAGTTCTAATTTGTACTTCCTAAGTTTGTTGGTATAAACTCTTAAACAAATAGCACTGTGACCTTTTACCTTCCAGTGGCTGTTCTTGAATGAATCCTCTTCCACACAATTTGAAAAATAAGAAAGGATTTTTTCTTTTGTGCAAATTGATGACTAATAGATTCACAGATCTCTGCTTTTGAAGCAGTCCCTTCGGTGTTAGCACACAACACATTTTTATTGGTCGAGTTACTAAAAATCGCTAGCTCTCCTCAACAATCAGCGAATCTCGCAGTGTGTCGATTTACATAACCCATGCGTGATGCCATCCTGGTTCCAGCTCCTGAAACAAATTAAATTCTGCATTTTTTTTCCCAGCAGCTCACACAGACCGGTGTTCTGTTTCTGGGCCAGAATGTCAGCCAGCCTAATTTATTGGCTGGTCGATATGTTGGTTAACCTCTAATCCTGTCTGCAGGTTCTTAGGTTTCTCATAAGGAGACTTATCTTTAAATTCTCATGTTGCTGCTGTCAAGCTATGTTGCATTGGAGCATGTATTACTTGTTTCTGCGATTAGTAGAGTGCTGTGCTTTTGTGGTTAAACAGAAAAGGAAAAAGGTTTGGAAAAATCATGCCAAATTGTGTGTGGATCAGTTGTTGGACATTAAAAAGCAATGCATCAAATGGCAGGTAATGCTCTGAGAACTAAGATAATAAACACAGGGATCAGCTGCAGCGTGTGCCCAGTTAAACAGCAGGAAATAGGTTTCATCTGAAACCAATGAATGTTATCAGTCCTGATTAATAGTTGCTGAAACCGACTTTTATTGTGCGTGTCTTTGTTTTAGTGGTGAGGTGTCGTTGGAGAAATGCCGACAACCTGCAAACAGGGAATCCCAGGTTTAGCTTCAGGCTGCACTTTTATTACATTTTCTTTCTCTGCTCTCCTCTTCTCCATTTCCTGTCTTTATTTTCCAGGATTTTCTGGGAATGCAGAGCCTTTGGGATGATACATTTCATCTATGAAAAAGACTAAAAACAATGCAAATCAGCAAAATAGCACAGCATTCTCGAATGGCTCACATAAACTCTGAATGACAACACACACACGCTATTAGAAATAATAGTTCATTGACTTTTGGCCCAAAGTCAATGAACAAGATGAAGAGAACCATAGCTTCAGAATTTGACTGGAGTTACATTTTAGTCTTATAAACAAAGACTGAAGTATCATTAGTACTCTCAATTTTATATTTTATTGTCCTCAATTATGCACCAAATCACATCTAGCTAATGTTTATTTGATGTTTAGTTAAACTCAAAACAAAGTATATATAAGGTGTAATTTTAGATGAAATAAAGACTGTTCTTAGCTTTGATGTTTTTCTTTAACAGGAAAAAAATAGATTTTGTTAGTATTTGACCTACTGAGCACAATTCAGACTGCTCAATACAGATCCCTGGATGATTGATTAGAGCATCTTGGCTATAACAATATTTATTGCTGCAATAGAGTTTTAATATCTACGTTAAAGGCGGTTTGCTTCGCTCTAAATGCATTCTCCAACCTATGTCTGCGGTTTTCATATCAGATTTTACTAGAAAACTAAAAGGTCTAGCCTTAAACCTATTATATCTGGGTGTGGGTGAATGGGAAACAGATTGCTATGAATACCACTGTGGGCCTATACAGACTCCGGATTAATTTCTGGCTCCATAAAAGCCGAAGAGAACCAGATATGGGGTGGGGTCTATGAAGTCTGAAGAGGACTGATGTTGTGCTTTTAATGTGTCTCCTGGCGTTGGGATGTTGTGATATTAAGTTACAAACAAGTAAATCAGGACTTGGCGTTCTTTGTAACAACATGCAGTTGTTACTATTCTCTGCTACAGAGCTGATTAATCTAAAAGGTCTGAATGATAACTCAAATACAGCATAATTTGACTTTCCGTTACTTTGTGTGACTCATGTGTTGAAAACAATATTGAATAAGATTTCAGCTCCAAGAGTTGTTCTTGTTACTCTGTGGTGACAAACTATGTGAGCTGAGATGTTTGAATGGATCGGTTTTAGAGGTTTCTGTGTCTTCTTGCCAGCACAGATGAAAATTCAAATGCAGCATTTTGTTAAATAAGGATTTCAGACACCCGTACAGCCCCACTGCTGCTGTTCCTTTTCCCTCTTTGTCTTTCTGCTGTGTTTGGCAGGTCGCTGCCATACTAAAGGTTTCCATGGTGACATGAACCAACACAAACCTGACCTGTGTTTCTTTTCGCTGACTATACCATTTAACTAATTAATTTTTATTTTGCTATTATTGAGGGTTTTTTTGTGTGTGTTTTTGTTATTCTGCTGTTGCTAACATTCATTTCTTCAGCATAAGTGACAATAAATGTGTTTAAGCAAAGATTAATCAGGACCCTTCCCCCTTTCCTAGCACCTCTCTTAATGTTTAAACATATTAACTCTCCTCTGAGATGCTGAACCATCAATAGAGATGATTAAATATTTACCTAATGACTAAGATTTGGTCTGAAATACAAAGGTTATTGCTATAAATCAATCAATACAGCTGTAAAGTGATCAGATACTATTCCTTTTACTGCTTATTGATGAGTCACGAACAGTTGAGTTATTTTGTTAATTATTTAGTGCTTTTCCATAGTCGATATTTGTGCTACTAGTGCTTTCAGGAAGGAAGGGCAGGAAAGAATTTATGTTGGTCTGCTTCTTGAGACATTTGGCCTCTTGTTGCTTTCTGAAGGGATCTTTTCACTAAGTTTATTGGGTCATTTTACTGCAACGCCCACATCTGTGTGTTGTTCTGCCAGTGAAAGACACAAGCTCGTAGAGAGCTTCAAAAAAAACTCATGATACCCCCTCCACACAAACACATATCAAATGGGAGGTGGGGGTAATGGAGGCAAAATCACTGAAAACAAAGTGGGAATTGGTTGTGGGAGGTTTTAGGGACATAAATCACAGCTAGCATCTACTCTCATTACACTAAATCTGACCATATGAATGTCCCGATGGAGACTTAACTCAAATCTTGCATGTCCAATCTGCAGATATACTCAAGCATGGCGCTCACAAGGTCTCAGTCAATGGGAGTCGGGGAGGGGCTTAGCGGTTGATCGTGTTGAACGTCGTGCTGTGTGTTCATGATGAGGGAGAGAGAAGATTATGTCGCTGGCTAAGTGGAATCCAGAAGATTAGACGATAGCGGGGTAAGATAAGAGGGTGTGTGTTTGAAAGCATAAGCCTTCCCAGAGGCCTTGAAGAGAGAAAAACAAAGCAGATATTTCAGCTAGGTTTCACCTGCAACAGCAAAGAGGGAAGGAATTAAGAGTTTCTTTTCATACTTTCCCTGAGAACAAGCAGCATAATTCAATATTTCCTAATACCACTGTGGTCCATTTAGCGTTTAGATGGGAGAACAGCCAAAAATGTTGTATTATTTTGTACACCATGTTCCAAATTATTATGCAAATTGGATTTAAGTGTCATAAAGATTTAATTTTTTGTTGTGCTATTAAATTTATAGGTGGTATTGTGTGTCAGGGCTCTTTGAATCACTATAATTAATTTCAGAGAGCTGGGTTGATTAGTTTGTCTGGTGAGCTCAATTAAAGGAAAT
>CAEFZX010014615.1:0-24225 GCA_903066825.1 Alfaro cultratus | reverse complement strand
GAAGGCCTAAGAAGAACATTGACATGCTGAAAAGGCTGTTGGTACCACCAGGGAGAGAACTAAAATGTGCAGGATGCCGGCCCTCGAGGACCGACTTTGGGCACCCCTGCTCTAAAGAGATGTTAAGAAGAAGTATTTCTTGGTTTCTCTTCTGAATGTAAATAAATCATATTCACCTCTCAAAAGAAAAAGGAAAAAAAAGTTATTTAATCTTGTGTAGTATTTGTCAGGCCTGAATGGTGAAAATGTGAAATGCAGTAAAGGATGTTAATTACCTAATCGGTGTGAATTTTCAAGCAGCAGAAACTGTTCAGATCTGAGGCTCTTTAGAAACTGGTGAAAATTTTCCGAAGAACAAAAACTGCTGCTTTGCAAATTTCTTTGGAGGTAAATCATGCTTTCCCACGACTCATGATTTATGCACATGTGAGTACGATTTGTGGCACCAAGCTCACGTCTCACAAATTCATGGAAACCTGACCAAACTGAACTACACTCCTAATGAGTGATGACTGTTTTTATTTTTGGTGGCGTTTGTTTCAAGCACAGACATGGCTTGAAAACATAAGAATAAAAAGCATGAGGGTTGTGTAACAACGACCGTGATGCATTAAAGTGCAGAGGAGGTTTGGCGTTGGGCCGAGTGTTCGCAGATGAAGCAAGGTGTGAGTCATCCAGGAGAGCACCGGCGTAGTCAGGTTTACATTCCTGGCCTGTTAGTTTCTCCCATCAGCGTTAATCGTTTAAACCTGCTGAACAGGAGTGTGAAGGAACACACACCTAAACAAGTGTAGAGTCGCTAATGTTTCTTACAGAAATCATGCTGGAATAGTCACTTTTATAAAGGTTGGGTAGTTACACAACTAAACAGTAATGGCACAAACTTTGACATGTAAAAACATTCAATGTTAAAGTTTTTAAAATGGATGTGAAAACTTTGCTTTGATGTTTTCTGTCAGTTTCAGATTTCAGCGCTAAAGCTACAATTGCGTATGAGGCGAGTTCTTCCTGTAGGCCTCTTCTGTGGCCTTTACATGTTATTTTCTCCGTGATGTCTGTTGTTTCAGTTGGAGATTGCACTAATTCTGGCTCTTTTAGACCATATTTATGAACGAAAACTCCTGAATATAGACATTGCGACATTTTGGCATTCACTGCCTCATCTAAATTAACGTGAAAAGAACTCAGTGTCATTTGTTTCGGTGGATTGAGGTAATGTTTGTTATGAATTGGAGCTTTATAAATAGACTGAATTAACAGCTTCAGTTCAGTTTGGAGAAAGCTTTTCACAAGGCTTAGGGATGAGCTTATAGGACTCTTTTATTTGAGTAGCATTTGTGAGATCAGACTCTAATGTTGGGTGAGAGAGCTTGCCTCATAGTCTCTGCTCTAATTTGGCCCTAACTTTTAAATAAAAATATTTTTGCTGTGAACAAAGGGCATGATTCACATGATGCTAAAAAATAAATCAATTCTGGATATGTATGCACCACATACACATCTTTTAGTAAAACAAATATTAATGACATGTTTTGGAAATAATAATAATAAAAAAATGACTTTCTGGTATTCCAGATATACAAAAACACACATAAAAAAGATGTGACATTGTGAAAATGGAGCGTTTATTCCAAATATGACTTAAAAGAAGAGCAATCATAGTCAACAGACAAAAGCAGAAACAACTAGTACATGGAAAACCATGCTAACGTCTGTCACAAAGACCGGTGTAGAGTTAGGCGTGTGTGTGTGCGTGGAGGAAGCTTAGTCTCGAGCAGGGGAGCAGGCACAATGCATCTCATTCTGCCCCATGCATCAAGGAGGATGAGGAGGTAACATGAGAGCCGTAAGCAGGCATGAGAGAGGGGCTGTTCATGCTCTGAAGCAGCCTTTGTTGGAAGCAGCTCCGCTCTCCATCAGCCCCCGCCTTCCTCCCCCCGCTACCTTTTTCCTTGTTCTAGGCAGGTAAGCCGATAGGAACATTGGACTCGGTCCACTTTGTTTGCAATGAACAAACAACTGATTCATGGGAGGGGACACAGAAAACAAAGCATGTAAGAGAAGAAAACACGTCTCAGTGACAAGGAGTGAGAGGAGAAAAGGAAGATGAGTGGAAACAAAATGACAAAAGAAAAATTGGTACTTAACTGTTTTCCCCTGCTTGTTTCTGCATCATTTAGCCACGTTTTTATTGTTACGACTCGAGTCGAGTTGCTTAAAATCGAGTAGCAACTTTGATTCGCTTCTTGGTTCTTGTAAAATCCTCCAACATCTCAGTCACATGTCAGGTGGTACTCTGCAGGAAATTGATTTCTACATTGCACCCACATAATTCTGATCCAGACTTGAAGGATCCTTACATTGATGATTGTGAACTGAATTTTATATCTTGACAGATTTTCTAATCTTATAATCTTCATGCTCAATATTGATTCCTTTAGTGCTGCTCTGCAGGTGAATTACCTGTGTCTGCTCTACCTATGGAAATACTTCAAATAATACATTATTAGGATCGGTAACAAAAATGTTAATGTGAGCATGTCCATTTCTACATATTTATATTGCATAGAAAATTATACCAGGTTTAAGGTGCCGTCAAAAATTGTTTTTGCCTTTTTGTAATATTTAAATAAAATGCATCTTTAATATCAGACATTAAAAAACATGAATACAAAATACAAAACAGAAACAGCCCTTTCCAACAGAAAGACTGTATTCATTAAGAGAGAAAAGCTGTCTAAAGCCAACTTGAGAAAATGAAACTACATGTCTTGTGAAATCACTTTCATCACACACATTTCTCAGTGCATTTACCACCACCAATAAATCACATAGAGAGAACCTCTCTGGCAAATGTTGTCTTTGGGTGTTGTCCAAAGACAACATCCAACGATTTAAAGAAATTCAAAACCATTTGCTTCATCTTGGCACGTCTGGCCCTAAACTTTCAGGGGAAAAAAAAAAAAATCATAGTTTGTAAATATAAATTCTGCCATGTAGAAGATAATCCTACAGGAGAATCTCTATTCAGCAGTTTGTGGTCTTTAAACCTAGGTTATATGGCAACAAGATCCAGAATAATTGCTATTAAAAGGTCAACCTCTGAACGGCTCAAAAAGTAAAACAGAATAGGAAGAGTTTTTTAAAATGTTCTAAATCCAGGTATAAATATGCTTTGATCTGATCTTAAACAGGCCGTTCACATTTAAAAACCTCCAATGTGAATAAATTAAAAGAATTATTTAAACAGTTTGCCAGAGTTCCTCCTGTGTGGTGAAAAAAAAAAAAACTTGACAAACGATTAGTGGCAGTTGTTGCCGGCAAGAGTGGCAAAACCAGTTATTAGATTTAGAGAGCAATTACTTTGTTTGTTTTGTTTTTTTCATGTTGAGGTTGTTTTAGGTTGTAACATGTGAAATCATCATTTGAAAACTGTGCTTTTCAATGTCAAACATAGGTGGTCTTATTAAAATAATTCCTTGACTGCCCAAATTTTAAATGACCGAAAAACTCTATATATCACTGCAGTTGACATTTCACATGTTGAGATGCGTTTTCGGCTATTACGACATTCCCTGAATGCGTCATCGACTGTCCCTATAAGTATGGATCTGCCTTCCAACTTTCTGGAGCGACCAGACGCAGAGAAAACCACGCACAAACACGGCGGGGTGAATGTGAGTGGTGTTTGCACATTCTCCACTGCCTCGGATGCCAGGGGCAAACAAGCACACAAAGCTGCATGCTGAGGGCCACAAAAGGCCACATTACTTCACCCTGAGTCATCTGCTCCTCTCTTGTTTTATGTCTATCCCACCTCTCCTTTCCAAATGCTCTATTTTTCGTCCACTTTCCTTGGCCCATGCATTTCATGGTTTTGGTTAGCAAGTACAAAAAGGGGGAAGTGCCGAAAGCTAAAAACACTCAGTTCTGGTCATACGACGAATGTTTTGATCACTTTTATGTAGACGAGCCGCAGTATGTTTAGCTGTTGAAAATAGACAAAATCAGATTAAACCTTTTTAGCTGTGCACAAATACTGTTCACTCCAATTAAAATTCCAAAGTTGCTTGATAAAGGACTGCTTTATTTAGGATACAGGTGTAAGGCTCTCATCTACTTACATGATGACAATGAAAGAGAAATAATTTTTCAGCTATATCTAAATCTAGAAATAGAACCAAGAGCACAACACTACATACAGTAAAACTCTACAGTCATTCAAGCCTTACTTTATCATCTTACTTCCTCTTCCATTTGAATTGCTTTTACATAACTACAGATAAAACTCTGCACAGCTTGATCTCTCTTTACATCGCAGCATAAACAAAACAGAAAACTATTTTCTGAATTTTACCAGTTTAGGGTGTTGCTCTATTAACTGTTAACCCATCTTCTTACATTTAAACCAATAAATCTAGTCATGTTTGTCTCACTGTTCCATCCTCCATATTGGTTTTGACCTGAAAGTCAGCGTCTCAAAGACACCCAGCCATCATTTAGAATCCCGATCACAGCATTTTTGAGTATTCTGAATCCCCAAACTCTCCTCCCAAAACATTCAGTCTATTCTGTGATCAATGACACCTTCATCAAGCTACGCAGCTACAATTTGCAAACATCATGTCCATCTCCTTGTGGGTGGTGTACAAAACTGAATTGTAGCCCTTATTTTGTTGATGTAAGAAACGGATTTTTCCCCATTAACTGTCTAAATGTTCACAATTCACATTCACAATGTCCTCCTGCAGTTCACCATAAAGAGAGAAATTGGCATTTATGATGTTCAAGTCAGAGAGCCCAGTAAATGAAAAACAATGAACCATGTCTCTCATACTTAATATATCATCCACACACAATTAACTGGAAAAACATATAAATGTTAAATGCAATGAATATTTAGTAAATATTGTTATAAACCAGTTTGGTATTTCCAGTTATGGAGCTTCTTGTATGATAGCACAGTGGTTTTCCCATTTCCCCTCATAACTTTGCTATACCCCGACACTCTATCGAAGATGTGTGTTTGTTTTTAGCCATGTACAAACACACGTCTCATGTGTCGGAGCTGCACACACACACTCTTCACGTGTGCCCCTGACCAATCAAGCCCATCCTGTCAACCTTCACACTGACCCCATTGTCTGCTGCCTTTCAAAGCCCCACCTCCTAACACACATTTCAAACATGCCAAATCATTAAAGAAAATAGTTCCAAGCCTTGCACTTTCTTAAGGTGTCTCAATGTTTTCTGAGGGGTCATGTATGCTATTTTCTTTTAGCAAACCTTGGGATCTACCTTCTTTGGAATTACTGTAACTCATTATTATCATAATTATAAATCACATTTACCTTCAGTTCAACAAGTCAAAGAACCAAGAATATCACAACTGCTTCTAAGTCACTAATTTCAAAGGTAGTCATTAATTTACCAGTCCTAACTCTGCAAGTATGAAAGGTTTGTTTCTCTACCCTTGAAAGGCCATATGCTCACTATGCTACATTTTGATTCATCCTATTGAGTTCAAGCAAACACTGCGGTAAATGCCACTGAATGCTGCTCAGCTCTGCTGCTCATGGGTTTCCAATTGGACTATGGCACAAAACTGTTTTCATCATTACTAATCGCAGGATTAGTATCAGAAGGTCTCCTTTGCTCGCAACGAGAGAAGGAATGCAGTGGGCTCAGGGGGAAAATGGGCTCTAAAAAGACAAAAAGCTGAAAGAAAGTGTGGGAACTTTTTGAATCTCATTTCAAAAAGTTTGTTGTAACCAGTCCTACTTCTTCTGATAGTTAACATTAGTGCAGGCAGCGGACAGCTGGAATTTTATCTCTATTCAAGTTCTTTTTCCAATTGCAATCTCAGTCACCAATCTCGTTTCAAATGCTTATCTCCATCTATCGTCCTCGTCCTCTCTCAGAGGCTGACAAACATCCCTGTCCCAGCGTTCCCTGTAGGAAAGTATGATTTGAATACTCAAATGTCCCGGTGTTTGGAGCGAGTTTGTCCCCGGGGCCCCCGCCGCCAACAGCTAGAAGACACCAAGCACGGTCGGTCATGCAAAGCTGTTCCGCTACCATGCAAATCATCAAGAGAAGGAACCAACCCACACGCATCCACCCACGCCAGCACACACACACACACACGCACACACACACACACAGTGGGAGACACGTTTGGGTAAGCAGAACAAACGAGTGTTGCTGTTAATCTCACTATTTAAAAGTTGGACAGTTAATTTAACTGCACTGCAATTTAAGTAGATCGAATAATGATGGAGCAATAAGCTCTAAGCTGCTGTTTACTGGTGAACGGCTGCTTTAGCATAGTCTGATAAAGCCACAACTTGTTTATCCTCATGCATGCACGCCTTCCTTAGTTGTGGATATTGACTGACTTAAGAATTTACTCACTAGTAAAGGTGAGTCTTTATAAAACCACAATTTAAAAACATATACTGACTGGTGATTTTAAGAGACAGCTGAAGCACTTGTGTTTTAAGATTTCAACCACCATGGTTTTAATGATCTTTACTGGGAAATCTGGACCAAGTGTTGGATTACAGTGTGAAGAATACATATGCAAGCGAGTGTGGTAAACAGGAGGTAGTGTGTGTGATCCCAACCCCAGGGCTTCTTCTCTAGGGAGCGAGATAAAGAAACAGCAACTTCCAAAACGGAGGTGGAAACAATGGTCAGAATAGCGGGAGGGAGTGGGCCGTGGGGGTGGTTTAATCACAGCTGCGAGTCTGTTTATGTCTGAAAGGCGTAGAACGTGTTTCTGTTTAGCTACTTAGATTTCTTTGTGTTTGTTCAAATAACTCTGTCCTCATTTCCTTGCTGGTATCACAACACGCTGGCAAAAATACCTAGGCCTTATGCGACTCTCTGCGGCAGAATTTGAATGTTTTACTTCGCATGCAGCATTAGGCGCCAACAGTTTCATTGGTTCAACGAATCGTGGCTGTGCGTTCAGAGTGTGGCGTAACTCGTGGCAGGTTAGCTCACATGTTTGACAATCTGGAAAGTTGACAGGGCGAACAGTGAAAAGGCCCCAACATGTTCTCACTAGTCTTCAAATGCTTACGTGGTCACAGACATACTTCACCCACACACTGACATCAACCGGAATCGCTGTACAGTGAGGAATGACGCGGCTGTCAGAAACATAAACGGTCGGCACTTTTGATAAACTAGGTCGGGATAGAGGATATTAACTGAACTGGAATTAAGTCGGAGTTAGCTTTGGTTTTAAGAAACCATTTAATAACTTTTTTTTTACTCATTAAAGAAGACATACAGCCTTGTAAAAGTATTAATTTCACTTGCATTTCATATTCTATTACATTCCAAATCACAAATTTTACAGTATTTTATTGGGATTTTATCTGATAGACCACCCCAAGGTAGTAGAAATGGAAGGTTTCTACTACATTGTTTTAACGTTTTAGACAGAAAGAAAAGCTAAAAAACTGCGCATTATGAGTACTCCCCTTTACTCTCATACCCTGAAATAACATACATTGCAACACCTACCATTAGGAGTCACCTAAACCTGAGTAAAACTTTACTTCAGCAAACATTGCGAGCAGAACTGAGAGGCTTGGTGGAGAATATTAAAGAAGAAACTGTATCATTAAGACCAAAAAACTACAGAACAGGCAGGTCAGGAGTGTGAAGGTTATACACTGTGTTCCAAATTATTATGCAAATTCAATTAAAGTGTCATAAAGATTTTATTTTTTGTTGTGCTATTAAATTTATAGATGGTATTGTGTGTCAGGGCTCATCAATAATTTGAAACACGGTGTAAATAGTGATAAAAGAACATATCAATGAGCATTGCTAAACCCAAACCTACTAAGATGTGGCTATTCACCTAAATTTACAAGCGATTATTGGAGGAACCATCAAGAGACCCTTGTGGCTTAGAAGGAACTTGAGAGATCCACAGCTCAGTTGGGAGAAATCTGGCTTTTATGGAAAAGTGTCCATGAGAAAGTCACAGTCCTATTTGCAGTTTGCTACAAGCTGCATAGGGAACAACGAAAACACATAAAAAACAGATGCTATGTGTAGCTGATGGTTAACACTACAAATCACCCTGAATACGCCAGGCCTTTGGTGAAACACAGTGGTGGGATAATCATGCTGTAGGAATGTTTCTGTTCAGAAAGGACAGGGAAGATGCAGAGGAGAACATGTTGTATCTAGATGTGCAACATTGGTAGACAAATTGTTTTCATTCAGAGGGACTGAATAAAAATCCAATGCTACATTTATATAGTTTTATTTGTAAAAATATGTGTGTGTGTATCTACATATGCATTCACTCACTTTGCATTATGCGCGCTACCTTGTTGTGTTAGTCTAACAGAAAAAAAAAATATTAAATTCCAGAAATATATGTCTTAACATGAAAAAAATCATAAAGTACCAAGGTATTTTTGGAAGGCAATGCATCTTCAAATCTTGTTTCTTTTGGCGCTCACAACATAATCAGGCAAGACTATGAATTGTTCCTCGTGTTCACTCCTCTGAAGCGTTTAAAAGAAGATCAACAAACTGCAGAAATTATTAAATGTTGAGAAAGGAGAAGCAGATGCCAAAACATAAGAGGGTAAGACGTTTTGATGGATCAAGGAGTGAAGGATGAGTCACAGAGAGCAAGGAAGTTGTTTTAAGGGGAACATAGGCGGTGAGAAGATAAGGTGAGGATTAACGAAGGAGGTTACGAAAGAAGAGGAGTAGTAAAATGTGGAGGAGGAAAAAGAGGAGTGGTGATTTATCTTAAGTACCCTTAGGACAGGATTTCAATTATGAAGAGAATTAGAATAACAAGAAGAATGGGATGAAAAAGTAAGGAAGATAAACTAATGTCCATCAAATTATGCTGGGGCTCATTGAGGGCCTGTCGAGCAAGGGATAGATTGCATTAGTGCTGCTTTATTGTTAAATGAAGACAGACCTCTGTGTTCACTAACAGTTTGTGTTGGATCAAGAGTGAGTGGGGGCTTGGGAAGCAGCGCGAACGAGGGCAGCCAAAATGGATTTTAGTAAGTACTTTTGCCAGATGAAGAGGACGTCTGGTCCTCTGAAAGGTGGAACACTTCTAGTTTCGAGAAGCGAACGTAGAGAGCAGCACTACGGTTGGGAAACTGTAATGAAATAAACTGAGGCGAGGCAGAGTGTTGCTCCTCGACTGAGGAGTGAATGGAAAATGTGTCAACGGAACACAAGAAGGGATCCTGTGAATAAACAGAGCAGATGAGTCACCCTTTCTGGGATGGCAAGGATGACCGCGGGGTGGGGTAGTAGGCACCCAACTGCCTTCAATAAGCCTCCAAAGCCCCTCCAAATGTAGGTATTCATGCATGAAAACACACAGTCCAGCTCTTGTGTCACACTCAGTTGGCAGGGCCAGGACAAACCATCTATTGTCCAACTTTCCCAACTAAAGCTGCAGCTCCAAACCGGGCAGGAGTTTTGTATTTAGGGGATTTTGGAGGGCTCTTGACCGCATGTGTTTGTGACTGGGATAAACAGCTTTGGAAAGATCCTGCTTAATACATCTTTTCGTTTGAGAGTGGGTATTTTTAGTTTTCTGCAAAACAAAGACATAAATTCTTCAAGTTGAACGTAGTTGTTTTGGACTAAGGGATTAGTCTAAATATTATTCCAGTGGGTCATCACTGCACATGAATACTGTTTCCTAGATAAAAGCTTGATGAGTTCAAGTTATATGTGCAGAAAGGCAGCCAGAGAGACTGTGGATGAACCTTTGAGCAAAAAGAAAGCCAAGGTTTCTTGGTCACACAGCACAGGTTTTACTGAGTTTCAATGTAATCTGCTTAGCTACGTTGCAATACTTTGACCCATATAGACTGAACAAATAACCTTAACCTAACAAGCAAAGTGCTTAAATATAACCATGGTGGGTGAGTGTAATTACCCTACATGTCATTAAATAGCTGCTAATTGCCTTAAATAGACAGTAGAACATAGAAATGGGGATATTTCATGTAGGGGTTACTCTCCAAACGTCCAAGTAAGAGTTTTGCATTGGTTGGCAGAAACCAGTAGAGGATGGTAAAATCAGCTCTAAGAAGAAATGTAAAACAAATATTGCGTAAGGCTACAATCCTTTAAAATACTGGGAATTGTGCTCCTGAGGTAATAAAAACTTATATGCTATTTAGGTGTGTGTGTGTGTGTGTGTGTGTTATTTATTTTTACCAGTTCAACTGGGAATAAATGTTGGGGTGTCCTATTGTTTTCCTTCAAGAAATTAATTATGTTAAATACCCAAACTTGTTCAAATACATAAGAAAACTCAGGCTGTTGTAGAGTATGCTGAATTCTTTTGTTTATTTTATTTTTTCACGACTTAGCTACATTGCCAATAATAACAATGACGTCTACACAGAACATGACACATTGAATACCGGTGGATTTAAGCATTTAAAATGTTATGCCCTTGTATAACATGTTAAGAGCACACCTTTTATATGGATGGAGCCCAATCAACTGAATGCCCTGCCATACGGAGACTGCTTTACTGAGGGGGAGTTAAATACAAGGCATCTGATACAGTGTGGGGCTCATTTACTAAGACAGAACCAAAAATAAATTTCAATTACCAAAGCAAACCACTTAAGATATGTCTGTAGAAAGCAGATGAAATAAAATTGAGATTTAAAGGCTCTTACAGTTTTCCAAGTCACTGTTTTTGTTTAAAAAAGAAAAAAAAAAAAACTTATGTGTTCTCATACATGCAAATTGTCAGCATTTTGGTTCTTTACTTTCACTTCTTCAGAGTCTCAAGCTCTTTTACAAAACTCAGGGAAGCCGAGGGTGGAGCAGGCCTCTATGCAGTCATGCTCTAATGGATCTCCACAAAATACATTTTCATCATTATTAATTTACCGATGTACATGTAACATGTTTAGTTGCTTGCAATTGACAGCATTTCTGTCTAACTTGCATGAGATCATTAGGATTTCTTTGTTGTTCATAAGATGACAAATACAATTGTCTTCCACTAAAGAGACGCTTAAATGTATTTGGGAAAGATTGTTCACAGAATTGGATATTCTGCATTTTCAGTCAGTTTGAAGGTAAAATATGTCCTGGGTCACAACTTTCCACTCAAACACCGTGACGTTTGTGCGCTTTGTGAGAAAATAGTTTCCATATGAAGTAAAACACAGCCTTGCTTGTGGTTCATGTTAAGAGATGCAACAGAGGCCTAAGGCAATGTTGCTTAGGGAACCTGTTTGTTGAGCCCAAAGTTGTACGAGACCTGACTGTCGGCATGACAGCGTAATGAACATTACTGGCACAGTTATGAGTGATTTACGTTAGTGTTGTAATTTTCATTTTTGCTTTAATGAAAGCAAGACAACTGCTAAGACATGCAGATTTTTATGACTGACAAATGTTGCCCAGCTAGTCATCAGGCATGTGAATGTTAAAAAGTTATCTTTAACTGCGTTTTTTTCTACAAAACTATTTAACATTTCTCATTATTTTGATGCAGATGCAACACTTGCGGTGCTTTTCTTTATGCGTTTACTTTCTTTCATGACAGCTTGATCTGCCAGGGAAGCTGCTGAGCTGTGAGTGTGTTTGTGTGTGTTGCTGTGAGCTTGACGCCTTCCTCAACCCACTGATTCCTGTTGAATAATCATAAGACTCCACACCTGACCAACCACCAGGACGGCAGTAAATAAACCCAGATTTTCTTTTCTGTGTGGTTGCTTTTTTTGGTTGTTCAACAAGGTTTCAAGAAACCACATTGGGAGCAGGGTCTGTACTCCACCATCATTCTGGGTTATTCTGTCATCAGTTTGGGATTGTGTAGTAATTTCTTATCATTTTTGGCTGTGGTTTCCGTGAGAACCACCAGTAAATTTATTTACCTACACATTTATCAGTATGATTGAGGCTCTGTTTGACCGGGGCACTGACACCGACATGTAGCATGATTGTCAGATACCACTTCGTTATCAGGGGCTGTGCAGATAAACTTTACCCTGTAAAAGCTGGTAACTTATCAGCCCCAATGTGACCTCACAGCAGGGTCAATCATGTTCTTGACCCCCACCTACTTACTTCCTGCCCTTTGTGGTCACATCTATTCCTGACAGCAGTTTGTCACGGTGTGGAGCTGCTGAAGTAGGACCACACAAAGTCATCCAACACCATAGTTTTCATACTCCTAATGCAGTGATGCCTACAAACTCCGATGCACCTTGACAACAGGTCATGTTTCAGCTCTAAATCCCCATGGAAAGTGAATAAAAGTAACTGTTTTTTTCTAGAGCAACTTTTTTGTTGTTAAATAATTTTTAATTGAGTCCCTGACTGTGTTCAGAACACAGACTTTTAAACTGAAAACTAAAAGAGTTCGCAGTAGTTTAAACGATGCCTGAGAAACAAAAATAATCTTATACCAATAACATCATTCTGTTGTGGAGATTGTATTCAGATATTCCATAAAAATATACCAAAACTGGAAAAAAAAAACAAACTATGATTTTGGTTTTAAATTTAAAATGATCTTCGATTCTGCCAACCTCTTAATAAAAAAGAGTTCATGGTGCTTAAACCTTTACGCATTTTGCTATGCTTCAACAACAAACAGATTCTGGGGTAGGATTTTATATCATCAACCAGCACCAAACAAAAGTGCTTAATTTTGATGTGGGGGGGGGGGGAAACATGTTGGCGTAGGTCTGTATTCATCCTCTGAGTCAATGCTTTATAGAAATCTCTCTCACTGCAGGTACAGCTAGACTTTTTATTTCCACCTGTAGACTAACTTTTTTGCACCCTCTTCTTGCCAAAGTAGCTTACGCTCAGCCAGAGTGGACAGAAAATGTATATTAACTGCATCTTTCTTCACTGGATTAGGCTCTAGACTTTGACTGGGCCATTCTAACAAACAGTTATTTTTGTATGGCATACTGTTCAGATTTTTATTTTCCCTCCACTTCACAAATACGTGCTAATTTGGACTGACTTCAGATAAGCTCACAATAAAATACACTGAAGTTAGTGGCTGTTAGCAGTATGACCAAATATGGTAAAAAGTGAACTTGTGACTACAGAGTATTAGACTTTTGAAAAATAGATTTTTGTCTGATAATACTTTTAAAAAAAAGGGAATTAGGTGGAGAGAACCAGTAATTTATTGAAACATATGTGCAGGGGAAATGCAAAAAAAAGAGGAAGACTGAAGCTGAAGTGGGCTGGACACAACATAGCACAACACAATGCAACGTGCAGCTGTACTTTTAGGCTTGTTAGCCATAGGCGGAGGAACATGCAGGTGCATGACAGGGAAACACTGACACTGCAAGCTAGAACAAAGCCTGCTGCAGAGAAACAAAATAACTAATTAGCACAGTGGCTATTGCTGGTTGGATAGAACTGCCACTGCTTCCTGGAAAATGTACATTTGCCGTAAGCTTAACAGAGCTTCTCTTAGCGAGCTCTGGGTAATCACCTGATTGCCACCTGAGCGATGGATTAAAACTGATATTAACTGCTGAGCCTTCTCCTGGAAACAGTTTAGCTGCCATGCGTGCCGCCGGCTCATAAATAAAGAGCAGATTTCCAATAACACACATTGTTTCCTGCTGCACAGAGGATGTCACTGCCAACTCTTGCCTCTGTGTCGGTGTTTTGAAGTTTTTTTGGATTCCAAGAGAATGAAAACTAATGCATGTCATTTTTAAAAACGTGCATGAGCAAGGACGGGGAGCTCTGGCATTTCATCACTAAACCGCAATCTGTGTCTTGTACATGAAAAATCTGAGTTTATTTACCGTACAGTAGATGATCGCCTGGTAAAAGGTGGGTCCTTAAGCATAGTGCACGTGTTTTTAAAAAAATATTTTTAAACCTTTTTTTAACCTTAGCCTGCTTTCTCTCTTTCAAAATCACCTTTGATGTGGGAATTTGTTTTCTGTTCAACACGCACAATTTTGCAGAAGTTTTAAATATCTGGTTGTTTATTTGAGATGAAGCTGAAGGCTGTGGGGATCCTCCTGCGTCTTCACTCCTCCATTCGCTTTACAGGAGACCCTCAGCATTATGCTACCATCACCATGGTTGACAAGTGATAATGATTCATTACCACCAGAACAAAAAGATTACAAAGGTTTGAAAACTTCACTTTATATCCACAAAACATTCAAATTACTATTATGAAAAACCTTCCCATGTTGTCTAATAATTTCATCATTTTACACTAAATCAGTGAATGGCGGGATATTCTTCGACATCTGGGATTTTCATTTTAAGAGAATAACTGACTGGAAAAACTAAATGACTGAAGCATTCATCAAAAACTGGCTTGATGTGGCTTGAAATGCAAAACTTACTCTGTGCACAAAGTAAAAGGGATTTATTTTTTTTCTTCTACTTTAGAAGTGGAAAACCATAATAAACTCATTATAAAGAACCAGTCCACAAATTCAGAAAGCCAAACAACAACAAACCACAAATAATGCTTCCAAAAAGAGAACATTGACCTTCTTTTGACGTACATCTCATGAAACTACAGACTCATTGATTAGTCTGAAGTTAATTTACACACATATCATTCATTTCGAGGACGATGATTCAGAGGGTGATTAAACCCCAAAATAAAGATTCCTGGAAAATTTTATTAATACATACCACAAATAAATAACATTTTACCTCGTTTTCACACAAAGACCCACACAATGATGGGGAAGACTGCTGACTTTCAAAGCTGTCTGACCTATACAATCATATTCAATAAATTAGAATATGCGTTCAAACGAGGCCTAACCCTGACAGAATAAAAATTCCTGTTAAAAATAACCTTTAAGCAGACATTAAATGCACTTTTTGTTAAGTCCATGTTTCTGTTTTAAATATGTTTCTAATGGTTTGATCTACTGTTTGTAATTTTACATTTCTTATTTTTAGTACTTGTAAGTGGGAAAATATTTTAACAGAAATAAAGGCTTTTAGACATCTGTCATTATATAATTCATTTACATAGTGCATTTCTGAGGATCCAAAGTAAATTTTCAGTTTATTGAATGGGTCTGTAGTCCTTGACTCCCTCCTTAAGAAGGGCATTGCTACAGAAGCTAGCAGCTTACAGAAGGCTGAATCTTTTCACATTAACAGAAAGTTGAGTGGAGGGAAAAGGTGAGGATAGAAACCTCACCTTCTCACAGTTTTGAGAGAATTATGAAGTAAAATCCAGTCAGGATTTGAGGGAGATTCACCAGACTTAAACTACAGCTGGAGCTTCCAGAGCCACCACATTTATACTTAATCCAGGATAGCTGCAACAGCTGTCCCTTTCCTTGTCTTAAGCCAACACTGAACCAGAAACAACAGAAGCTATAATCACCTCCATGTCACACCACATTTATGCAGTAATTCCTGCAAAAGAGACCCCAATCAGGTGCCCAATGTATTTACTGTACAGTACGTGGACATGTTGTGTTTTTTCAATGGGATATTTTTGTATTCAAAATCCTAAAGTGAAATGCTCCCATAAAAATAATATCAAGGTTTAATTTTTTTTATTTAAACCTTGATAAATTAAGGTTTAATTTATGCAGTGGCATGGAGGCGAAAAAATGATGCAGAATAACTTTCGAAGATATTCTAATGTATTGAGAAGATCAGTTTTTGTAATGAGGAGGCAGTTTACATGAAGGTCACAAGTGATTTTGCTGTGTTCCTATAAACAGCTATTTCCTGTGCAGCACATGCGTGGCCCCATGGGTAAACAGCTGGATGAAACGCCCGCTCTGCCTGCTTCACAAACCCACCACGGATGCAAAGCTGTCTTCCTTGCAGAAGAAATGTTTGAATTTCTATCATTATTTAGACTTTTGTACATCTATTTACTTTTTGTTGTTTTAAAAATAACAGTGAAAAAAAAAAAAAGAATCAAATTTTCACTCATGAATCTGGTTTTCACACATCAATAAATCATACGCATTTTGTCGTTTCACATGCAAACTTCCCCTCTGCGGTGTTCCCATGTCTTACCTTGGTGTCAACAATGGAGCAGGCCACTTGCTTCACATACGCCAGATCAGCAGTCTGGGGCAGCAGGACAGATTCCCTGGTCAGACCAATTTGGATGATGAAGGACACCCCATCTGGATTGCAAATCATTGAGGGAATCGTCATCCCAACGTGTCCCGCTGTCGGGTCCACCATTGGAAAAGGAGCCTGTGGAGGCATAGAGGGCATGGATATGGGGGGCCCCGTCTGCATCACTGCTGAGCCAGGTGGGGAGGCCCCTGCTGGGGGGAAGAAGACCTGGGACATTGTCCCTGAGGTCATGCAGGGGCTCGCGTTAGCCATTCAGAGTCCACTGCCTCTCCCCTGCCGGCTGCCTGAAGCTCTAAGCATACACAGAGACAAGCTCACACCCTGGTGAAGTGGAGGGGGTTCTGCGAAAAGTCACACTCATTCAAACTGTCCTGTTGGGAGAGAGGAAATATGGGTATCCACACACTGAGCAGAGAGTCCCTGTTCCCCCCTGAGTCGTTAGTCTGCCTCCCTCCAGAGGAGCGAGGAAGAAATTCTTATCCAGGAAGCAGTTTCACGTCCTTTCAGGCGCTTGTTTCACGTCGTCTGACTTCTGTCATTCTTCAAGCATGACAAGCTTGAGAAAAAGACGCACCGAAAGGGGGAAAGATCTGCCGCTCCCTCCCACCATTGCTGTTGTTCCACCTCCACCTTCCTCCTTCAGCTCGGCTTGCTCCAAAGATGTTGCTCTGCAGAGTAGAAAGTCCAAAGCCGGCCGTGAAACTCCCCCAGCCGTGGGCGAGAGCAGGGGAGAGAGAAAAAACAATGGCAAACTTTGTATAAGTGATCTGCTCCAGGGCTGGGTAACAAAATGGCTTCCTTGAACAGGAAACCGTGAGAATGAAAAAGGCCAAGAAGCTGCACTCCTTTTACAAGTCTTGCCCTGTTTCACTTTCAAACCCAAGTGCAGGCTTATTTTTGTGTGAAAAAAGCAGAGAGACAGAGCTGGCTGATGTGAGGGTACCTCCCTCCTACCCTTCCTCCTGCCCTCTCACCACAGCAAAGAAGGAAGTAACGTGACTGACACCACCTGAAGCCAATAAACTTCCAGTAAGTTCCACCTTCTGACTCTAAACTCTCAACATTTCCCCTCCTTCCCCTCCCTTTCCTCTTTCTCTCTCCTTCCACGGTTTAGGGTTATTTGGCTTGCTTGTTCCGTCCCTCAGACGAGGTCAGCACAGATCCTCTTACACCGCCTGAGGCGAGGGGGCAGCTCCACGCTCAAACACCCTCCCCACCGCTTCCTCATCCTGCTCCCAACTTCAATGGCCACTTTCTGTCCCTTCGCAAAGTTGTGTTCCCGTGCCTCTTCCACCTGTGTGACGTCGATCAGACCGTAACAGCAGAACCACGCCTGCTTGCGGAGTTGTTTACATCCTAACTTGTTGTCGGATTTCATTAGAAGAAGCTCAGTGGGCAGGAAACGCTGGAAGATGATGGGTCGGGGTAAATGGAACAGAACAGAAACGAGGCTTGGTGAGCAGTCGTCACCATGGCGACGACTGCTCAGTGGTTATCTAATCATCTACCAGAAGTTTTGCAATTTGGGGCATACAAAAGCATCAGGGGTCAAAGCAGCAACATGTTTTCCTTCTCAGAGCCATTTGTTTAATTTTTAGTATTATTCCAGCGTTCAAGCTTTCAGTTCTAGTAAGAAACACGAAACAAAACAAAGTACTGTTAAGGTGGTTTTGTGATAGGAGACCTCAATGTGACAGCTGCTACATGTGATCATGTATTATTTCTTCCGTTCACCACTTGAGGGCACAGTTTTGTGTGGTTGGAGGATATATTTATTATGTTTACTTTTTTGCCAGTTAAACCACATATAAAACACATTATGTCCATCTGTGCATGTTACTAACAATATCAGGTAAGATTGAGCAAGTAGAGCTAGATTTTGACTAGTTGTTGACACCATGCAGATGTGTTCTCACACTTTATTTTAAAAGTACATTAAATGTGAATTAGCACGTTTCTCTCCAGGTGCATGCTTTTCATAGCCATTAACCAGTTTTTGATGTGATTCTAGCTGGATATTTGATGACTTTTCTTGGAAAAACAGAAAAAACAAATATGTTGGTTTCCAGGAATGGACTCGGTAATAACCAGTCCTTGACTTTCCTGTAATAGTTTTGAGGTAAGTGCCTTGGGAAAGCTATTCCAAGAGGGATTAAAGTAATAAATTAACATTAGTTCATTTCATCCATGGCTAAACATGTTTTATTGTTTTCAACTTTCAGCTGAGGTGAGATTAAAGAATTGTGAGGAGGTCCTTCTTTAAGACTCATCCGGTTCCTGCAATGCATCAGTACAACTAAGCATGATGCTGAACAATGGGGAGTTTTCTCAAGTCACATTTGACTCCTCCAAATGTACCACTTGTCCTAATGACCAAATAGCTTCATTTTTATGTGCTCACCATAACCTATTTTAGTTCCTTTCACCCTTTTTACCTTTTAGGAAACTTTCAGTCAATGCAAACGTCTTAGCGGTTCATGTCAGGCTTGAGCCTCAGGGGTTCCTGGAATGTCTCTTGACAACTGAACCAGTTTTAAGTTTGGTTTTTCTTTCATGCCTTGGAAAAGTAACGAGAGAAATGAATAACTTGATCATCTTGTAGAAATGTCTACAAAAGGACTATAAATCTAGTTTTCTTTGTAGTTCTCACATGGATTCTTTTGAGTTTTCTCATTGTTCCCAGTAACGGTTCTACTTTAAAATCTTTTTTACCAAAGTTGTTTACTGTTCTGCATCAGCTTTTTCTTTTCAACAAATAAGTGTAGCCAAACTTTTTTTTTTTTTATCAGAATGAAAAATGTAATTAATTAATACAAGAAGCAATGAGTGATCAAACATTCGAGTATAAGAGGTAAGTAACAAATTTAAGAACTTGTGTGGGGAATCTTGGCCAATTTAAGGCTTTACAGGTCTAAAATAAGATTTTTATCTTAATATTAGACGCTGCAGAAATCCAGGTTAATTTCTGATCACAGCTCTCCATTGTAAAACATCAATGTCAACATAACATTCTGTATAACACAGAGACTGTTCTTATTTCACTGTACAAAATTTTTATTTTTCATCTTTTCTTCCTTAATGACATACAACAGGCGACCCCTGTAAACAAAAAGAGTCATTTGATACAAGCCAGAATGCAGTTCAAAAATATATAAGACAAAATCAATAAAAAGCAGGTCTCTTATCCCTTGTAGTTAGAGGAAATTGTTGGAATACAGCTTTATATGATGTACAAAATATCACACAGTGATAAGTTGCTAATAAAAAAATAAAAACACAAAGAAATGAGAGTCCTTTATCTTGGCCTCTGACTGGTAACAGATTATTTCCCCCCCATCATATTTTCAGCATTTTTCTTTTGCTTTTTAACCGTTTTGCCTTTTTTATTTATTTATTTATTTATTTTTTTTTTTACAAGTTTAACATCATCCTCATCATTCACAAGTATGTTCTATGTGTAGCAAGGAAAAAAACGACTCTCTTCTGATACTACAGTATTTTTAAATCTTAATAATCATACTCATTTTTTTTTTTTTTTTAAATGAAATGCAATAAAGAAAAACAATGACATGATCGACATTTACAGCACATAATGGTGAATCTACTCATCATCTACAGCCTGTTTCCGGTTTCTTTTCTAAATGTGACACTGATTTGTCTTCACTCCCCTCAGAGGAGAGAGGGAAGAACTCAGAGGTTTCGATTCAGGCGACGAAGCCACCTGCAAAACCTTCCTGCACCCCCATCTGCTCATTTCTAAACTAAGCATTCACTTTCAGATGTAGTGCAAGGTGGAAGTAAATAGTAGTTAAGTATAGGAACAGAACATTATGACCTGCTGTGGGGCATATCTTTTTTTTTTTTTTTTTCAGATTTATGTCAAACTAACAGCAGTGACATGTTGTCTAATCTCACACATTTATACAACACCCTGTTTGGACAAAAAATATACAGATTTATAATTAATTCTAGCACTGCAAAAGAAAAAAACTATTTGTGACCCTGTATATCAAGGTTTAGGGGTCTTGAACTGAGGGCTGCTTGGGAAAAGGCAAACTTCACCTAAACCTGATAAATATGTTTGTTTTTAGAAATCCATATCTAATCTAATCTAGAGGACTTTATTTACCGGATGTTAGATAATCCACAACATATCTGGGTTACCTAAATGTCGTGAAAGACCCAGCAATGATTTTAACAACTCTATTTTAGTGCATGTGTTCTCCATCTTCTCCTCGTTTATCAACATCTTAGTTTAGCTAGTTTAAACCTGACGCGTTGCAGCTTCTCACACCGAAAACATTGTCGTATGCCGACAGATTGTGCACATTCAGAACCAGATGACGATTTGCAGAGATTTGTTTAAACGCAGCGAAGGAAGAGACAGATGTGATGAGTTTCAGAGGAACTGTTAAAACCCAGGGGATCGCTGGGCTACGTTCAAAACAAGTCAGCGAGACATACCAGGTGTCACCAGCGTCAAATAACACCCACGCTTTTTTTACATCAATACTTTTCCCCAAGAAGAATGTTTAGTTCAGAGTTTTACACGTATCAGCATATTTGTGCTGGACTTTTAATGACTTATTTCAACCATTCTTCACTTGGGCTGACCCATAATACAAGATAAAACTTCAATGAAGTAGAAAAGAGAAAGTAGGAACATAAATTTAAATTCATTGTGGCTTTTCTCAAACTCCACAATATTTAACCTTGATAAATATTAAATTTCTGAAAAGGCCCTCATCTCAACAGTATTGAAAGTATATAAGATATGCTTAAAATCCAAGTAGTCTATGGCAGGAAACCAACCAGTTGACATGCAGTCCAATGAAATGTCCAGTCAAAATAGACTGCATAATGCTTGCGGTAAAAGTGTTATTTATTAAAGGGCAATTACCAATACTTTAGTTTTTGAGTCTATTTGTGTTGTTTTGATCATGTATGATTAAAAGAAAAAATCCACAATAAAGTCAAACTTGTGCCCCCTAGCCTGTTTTTCTTTAAGTTATCCTAAAAAAGTAAGGTTTAAAAAAAGCATTAAAAGCTCACAAAAGAAAATGATAATTTTGCTGAGTATTTGCAAACTTCTAACCAGAAGTCAACATTTTCCCTAGGATGCCTCTGGAGTAAGAAGGAACCCATCTTTTCACCTTCAACAGAAAGCTGAATGAGTTCTGGTGTTTCTAAAATATTAAAAACCAGCAACAAAACAACCCATAACCCCCCCAGAAACTGGCACCGCCTTCATGAAGCTCTTCTGAAAGCTCAAAATGACCTTCTCACAATCAGACCTGCACATCAATTAGGTCTGGAACAATCAAAACTCTTCACATTCCTCAATCAAAACATTAACAGCGACTGCTAATTCAGAAACACGGCCACGGCTAATGAAATGACACAACCGAAACAGATTAAAAAGTGCCAACAATCACACTGAAACACAATAAACAGGTCCCTGATTCTGACTCAAGACTGATGAGGTCTTTTTGTAGCACCATGGTTTAAATAGTGCACTTACAAACACACAACGCATGCGCGCACACTCCACTGTACAGTAAAAAGCACCAAATGGCAGCATCTGTGCCATTTGCCTAGAGCGTGAAGGCTAGGCTCACACCTTTACAGCCTACTGATTTCAGCTGGGGTCCTATAATCTCTATCTTCAGCCGTGTAATGTAGTGCGAGAGCATCAGTTTGAAATGGATCATGATTGTGGGAATCTGTTGTTTCAGGGCTGTTTTTTTTTTTTTTGCCTTTAAACAGCAACCCACAGGAGAAGACGCAGAATCACGGGACGCCACACGGAGGAATGAAACGAGATGAAGTGATAAGATATTTAAAAGTAAAGCTATTTGTTTACTGCTTAGTGTCTCCTGATCTTACACACAACCGAGGTAAAACATTCAAAATGTGGAACCAAACAAACACAACCCACATGGATCCTTTGGAATGTGAGATAATTTCCAAAGCAGAGCCTGGATCGGGTGTTTCTTGCGAACCCTGGCAGCAACTTAATTGTTTGTCTGCCAGAAACACTTTCCTCATAAATTCAAACTGAAGATCAGAAAGGACAGGCGACGGTGCAAGCCTGCTAGTGAAGTGTGGGTAGTGTGTCAGCAGCGAGAACGCATAAACGTATACACAAGGTGCGTCTTAACAAACACAGGCAGAATGAAGAGAGGGCGAAAACAAGCTGGAGAGTGTAGTGTAGAAAAGTGTTTGTTTTTGTTTTTTAAATATGATTACTTGAAAACAGAGCAGCTATAATTTTTTAAGTTGTAAAAAAGCAGTACAAGATATGATTAGTATTACAAGAAGTCACTGAGGCATCAGAGAACTGTGAGGGGTAGAAGAAGGGCCAGGGGGTTGATGTCCTGTGGTGATGACCCAGCCAGTGGGCTGCAGGACACTTGGATGTGTTTGCGTGTGTGTGATAGAGATAGAGAGAGAAAGAGAGAGAGAAATTCTTCCGCTGTCATCTTCAGCATCTTTTTGCCCAGTTGTGGTTGCAGGACGCTGACGAGACAGAAACAGAAAGACGGGATTAGGGATGTTCAGATCACAAAACACAAAGAGCAAAGACAAATTTTCAGAAATATTTTTCAATGCCAACAGTTTTCATACTCGGAGCATATGGATGCTTTTTAACAAACTAGAATATCATCGAAAAGTTTATTTCAGCGATCCAGTTCAAAAAGTGAAAATTCACAAAACACACAATTATGCCTTGCAATTGCTTACCTCTGTGAAATTGAATGATTATGAGTTACTTATTATAAAATCCTAACAATCAGTTTGTTAGAAAATTCAAATACAAACGACTGTGAAGCTATTACTCTACTCTTAACATACTCAAGGAAACGCTCTTTGTGGAAATCATAAAAATAAAAAAAAACATTTGAAATGCTTGAGCTTTATTGGGAACAATTGACAAGATCACAGACCCTCCTGAAGCACCTGAACTGCACTCTAACACGTCCTGTAATGAATTTGCCAACTTCTTTGAGGAGAAAGTAAAAAAAAATAGAGAGGGTTAATCTGCACATCCACGCCAAATCCAATATTTGTAAGTTGTCTTAAGAAGCGGTTACATGTTTTACAGTCATCTGAAGTCATCTTGGTGGTTTCCAGGCAGCCAACAATTGCAATAAGCTAAAGTACCTCTTATGGAAGTTGGTCCACATGGGAGGGCGAGCTCACAAAGGTGTAGTGTTTTTATTTTTACAGCAAAAAATTTACAAATGGCACGAGAGAATGGGCACACAACAAAGACAACAAATGCAAAAAACCTGACTCAATTTCAACTACTCGACTATAAAAGCTTAGAAGAAATTATTTATCAATTAAGCAACTCTACCAGTTGTACAGATATAATAATGCCCACAAGTTTCTTTAAGAAAATCCTGCCTGTCATTGCAACTGATCTGATTCAAATCGTAAACTCATCCCTCTCATCCGGTGATTTGATAACTGCTGCTTTAATAACAGCAACTATCAAAACACTGATAAAAAAGAACAATCTGGACAAATCACTACTGCAGAATTACAGGCCAGTCTCCAATCTTCCATTTATTTATTGCTAAACAAATAAACGTGATTGATTGAAAACAAAGCAGTCACTGACATTCTGCAGAATAAGGGTAAGGCACAGAGGAAGCTGCGAAATAAGCTGTCTGTTCAAAGGAGGACGCTTCCAAGCATATTTCTCATAAATTTAGTGGAAGGAAAAAGCGTGGTACAAACAACGGCCAGTTAAAATGAAATTTTAGAGCACTTCTTGCTTAAAGGAGATGCTGATTTCATTTTCATGCTGGAATTGGCACCTACTTTTGCTGCCAATTGACAATGCCTGCTTACGTTTTCAATAATTGACTAATGCCAATTATTGGCTTAAATCTGACGCAGCAGCAGCTTTGTACTTATGATTAGTCAAATTATTTCAAACCCAGCCAGAGCAAGTAAACCAATTCAGTACTTCACTAAGATGAAAAGCATAACTCGATCAGTAACTTTCCGATTTAAACCAGAACAGATGTGTAAAAGTTTGCCACCAGGAATCAAATAGTTGGGTAATTCTGAGCTTTCACTTTTAAGCCACATATA
>CAEFZX010014613.1:0-13202 GCA_903066825.1 Alfaro cultratus | reverse complement strand
ATTTAGGACAACATTGGATCATTCAGAGATCCTCACTGAACTTCTGGAGTGAGTTTGCTGCACTGAAAGTAAAGGAGTCGAATAATATTGCACGCCTCACTTTGCAGTTTTTTATTTGTTAAACAAGTTTAAAATAGCCAATAAATTTCTTTCCACCTCAAAATTGTGTCCCATTTGTTGTTGGTTCTTCACAAAATAATAAAATTTTTTAGATCTTTATGTTTGAAGCCAGAGGCTGCACAGTGGCGCAGTTGGTAGCACTGTTCCCTTGCAGCAAGAAGGTCCTGGGTTCGATTCCCGGCCTGGGATTTTTCTGCACTGTGTTTGCATGTTCCCCCTGTGCATGCATGGGTTCTCTCTGGGCACTCCGGCTTCCTCCCATAGTCCAAAACTTTTTCCTAGGTATGAGTGTGTGTGTGTGCATGGTTGTTCTCTGTGTTGCCCTGTGACAGACTGGCGACCTGTCCAGGGTGTACCCCGCCTCCAACCCAGAACGTTAGAGGCGGGGTACTGTATATTTTAAGTTGTTTTTTTTACTGTGACAAAACAATATTTGTTCGTTCTGATTTTGTTCCATACACGTCTGACTTTTTCTAATTTGCACCCAAATAAACATCAATTGCACGTGGTTTAAAAGAGAATGTATCTTTTTAGTTTGCTTCAATATTTCATTTTAGGAGACTACAAGGGAAATTAATGTTAAAATTGTACAGTATTTGTTGATTGTAGCAAACACACATCATATATTTTATGTGGGTTTGCTAGATACAGAATGTTACTGCTTTTGGAAAAAGCTATAGCTGTAGTAAGATTTAGATTTTTATTGGCATATCATTCAAATGATTATCATTTTAACATGCTGTAGTTTAGCATGGAGGTTTGTTTTCTGTGTCTCTGTGCTGGTCCTGTGATGTTATAGCAGTCTGGGTAAGTTGTCGTCTTCTATCTGTTAATGGTAAGTGACTGGACTTTTCCAGTTTTTCTGACCAAGCATTTACACTAGAGCCTCATTCACACACCAACGCACAGATTGGTAGGCAACTTGGGGTTAAGTGACTTGCCCAGGGGCATGTGGACGTGTGACAGGAGGAAGTTGGAATTAAATCTGCAACCTTCCGTTTCAAGGTGACTATGCTACCCACTGAGTCACAGTCATAGTTCATCTATTAATCTTCAACAAACCACATATCTGTACCTCACGTTGGTCCTTTATTTTATTTTATTTTTATTTTTTTTGGGGGGGGGGGTTGATTTACATATAGACATGGATAGACATATTTTTCTCCAAATAAGAGGTATTGATGTTTATGTGACCTTTACTTGAAAGAGGAACAGCCCTTTTTATGAAGGAGAGTTACATGCTACACCTTGCCTCCTACTTGTACTTATAGAAGGAGATCACTTATAGATCTCCTTTAAATTTTGGTTAACTAACTAAAAATATTTTCATTTCTGTGAGTATGTGAAGAAGCATTGTAGATCATTTCAAGATTATTTCTTTTTATAATTTATATTCTAACTGTGTTTTTTTGTTTGTTGCCTCAGGGCAACATTGCACAGTTAGGCCATTATGCTCTACTGATCTGTCAGAGTGTTGGTGAGTAGGTCGCCTTTTTCAGATTTTTTGCATGGTGATGTCATTTTTCTGGGCACCAATATTCTGACTCAATTCATAGCAATAGAGCATGTGTGGCGCATAAGTCACGTAATGTCCAATCCAGTAAACCATCCATCCGTTTTCTTACGCCCTTGTCCCTAGTGGACTTGGGAGGAGTGCTGGTGTCTATCTCCAGTGAAAGTTTCAGGCGGGATTCAACCTGGACAGGTCACTAGTCTGTCGCAGGGCGACACAGAGACCGACAGGACCATGCACACACACTCACACCTAGGGAGAATTTAGAAAAACCAAAAATAAAAAAATATTTTACACATATACTGGTTAAATACATATCTGGATGCTAATAGGAGGGCACTTCAATGTTACTCCTGATAATGCACTTAATAGATGGCCACCACACTACTTTAATAATACTAATAGCTATTTAAATGTTTTTATAGAAGGCTTTAGTCTAGTAGATATATGGGGAGAGGACTTCCCCTCAAAAAGAATATACACATGGCATAATAAGCAACGATCATACCAAGCTCACATTGTTTACTGGCTGGTGTCTGACCATTTATCAGAAATATCCCATAGTAGCATCTTTCCAACTTCCCTTACAGACCACTGTGCCAGAAACATCAAGTTAAAGTTTCAATCAAGCAGTTAATAGAGATTCACATTTTGGAAACTAAACAACTCACTTTTAAAATAGAATTATATTATCCACTACTTTGAATCTTTGATAAATAGATACTGGTCCAAAGCTGATAGTGAGAATGTTTTGGGGTTGAATTGAGAACTTCTGAAGTTTGAAATGGGAAAATATTTAAGAAAATGTGGTAAGGATATATCTGGAGAAAAAAAAGACTAACTGAAGATTCTGTAATTTCCATCTTAACCAGTCTTTCCCTGAAATCAGTGGATCAAATGTCAAATGAAGAGATAAAATATTTTTCAGAATTACTGAACATCTTAGTAATTCCCCAAGGGGGGCGGGAAGCAGTATGGATGAATGAAAAAAAAGTTACACAAAAGTGTTTCACTGTAAATATGGTTTGTAGTCTGTTTTGTTGCAACATGAAGTGTGAAATAAACTTCAGTGGAGTTTGAAAACAAATTATGTGTATAGGTGTATCTGGTTGAACGATGTGTGTACCCAGTTGATTTTTTTTTTTTCTTTTTGGTGGGTGGCAGGGGGGCAGAAAATCTTTGGGAACCACTGATCTAAGATGATGAGCATCTTAGATGTAGTAAAAACATCTAAGAATGTTCAAGAATAAGTCACTCTACATTTGACACCTGGAAAATATATATATAATGTATGTAAGACAGCTATTTAATAACCAAGATCCATTGTTAGAGTTAAAGTTAGAGTAGAGGAGGCCTTCATTAGGTCTAGAAAAAGATGGTTGGAAGAAGGTAAGCAAAATGTTGTATATTTAGGAATTACCTTCACCAAAAATCATAAAAGTAGATGTGTTGAAAACCTATCTCTTGTTGTTAACAGAACCAGAAAAATAATTAAACCTCTGGCTGCACAGAGATTTAACTCTGAAGGGAAGGACACTGATGTATAAGGCAGAAGACCCTCTAGTTTGGTTTATTTGGCCTCTCCTTTGTTTGTAGACAACAGCACCTGTAAAAGGATTGACCAGTTATTATTCATTTTTCTTTGGAAGCACAAAATCCATTACATTAAAAAGTCTGTTATCATGAATCCAAATGAGGATTGAATTTCCTGGACATTTCTACCTTAAATAATACTCTAAAAGTCAGATGGATTAAACAATACCTGTCATGTCATGTTCCACCGCATGTGGGAATTTCATTCCTAATTATACATCCTCTCCTTATATTCTTTCAATTTGGTGAACGTGATATTCTCTTTCTCTAACTTTAATCCTGAAAAAAATCCCAGTCAAACTCCCCACATTCCACAAACAATGTTTTATCTTGGTTATTGATCTATAAGCACAACAATTCTTCTCACAAATATATGTTCTGGCATAATAAAGATATTCTATGCAGGAATAAGTTGCTCTACATTGACACCTGGAAAATATATATATAATGTATGTAAGACAGCTATTTAATAATCACTGGTCATTGTTCAGTTACAGTGAATTTCTGTCTCATTTGAAATTTCTAACTACTGCTAAGGAATTTGCAGTTGCCCTTGATGCCATTCCCTCTAGCCTTGTTATGATTATGAAAGGCATTATCAATTAAAAGCCAGTTCCTGTCTTATACAATATAATGGATACGTCTATTGCTAAGATTTGTCTGGTGTCTACTTCCAAAACAAGAAAATTTGTTCCCTTTTTTGACAGCAAATAATTTCTCGATCCTGTGCTATTGTTTATTGAATAGCACAGGATTGCTATTCCAACAAGCCTTCTTAACTGAAAGGTTTGGTCTTGACTTTATAATTTTTTTCCCACTAATATAGTTAAAGAAGTGACTTATAAATTTGTCCACAGATGCTACCCTAATAAACAGTGTGTGTGTGTGTGTGTGTGTGTGTGTGTGTGTGTGTGTGTGTGTGTGTGTGTGTGTGTGTGTGTGTGTGTGTGTGTAGATTTAAGAAAACCTTTTGATATGTTATTCTGTTTCTATGCCACAAACTGGAGACATGACTCATTTGTTTTTGGAGCTGTGACTATACCAAGAAAGTCTGGGATGATATCATGAGCTTTATACTTTCTATTTCCCCTCAAACTCTTCTCGGTAATGAAACTGTTATTCTTGGCTTTACTGCTTTTGACAAAAAGAACTGCGACTCCTTTTTTGTCATCAGCGTCATTATTTACTTATATTACTACTTGTTGGTAGGTACTTTATACACAAATGCAAGTTCAGCAAAAACAGACATTTATTCAAAAGATTTAATTTAATTTCAAAAGATTAATCTCATCTAATAATCCAAAAGCCATGGAAACTGTAAGTTTATTACACAAATTTTATATCTTGTTAAAAAAAAATTGTTGGTTATAAACCCCCTCTCTCTCCTCTCTCTACCCCGGAACTTTTCTTTCTTTTCATGTTGTCGATGTTTTGACGATTGCTAATAAAGATTTAAAAAGAAAAAAAAACCGAAATGCTGAACATGGAAATATGCGCAAACCTGATGCGCAGAAACCCCTCGGAGCTAAACATGATTCTGTTCACATACTCCAGACTGTCCCATTTACTGAGGATATCAGGCAGTAAAGCTTCAGTATTCCGAAACGGGACCGAGATAAAACACGGAGCAGGTTTCTGTGTGCAGCTGAAAAGATTCCAGGTCAAGTTTGTGTCTGTGATTCTGCTGGGAGCTTAGCTGGGAGGTTAGCTTACGGTGTCTTATATTAGCATCGTTGGCTGAATGGATGTGGAGCGTAAAAACTTCCATGGAAAACTCGGAGAATAATTGGACATAAAATCCACCACCTCTGTAATATGACTGGAACATTTACAGGCTGTTGTAGATTCTGTCTTTTCCTCTATCTCTTTTAGCCTCTTTTAACTGCTTATACGCATATGCTGCAGCTTACATAACCATGTTGATGTGTGACTTCCACTGTTACAGTTTAACTGGTGGCGGCATCTGGTAGAAACAGATGTTTCTGTGGGCGTGGCTTTTTTGGACCCCTTTACCGAACCAGGAAGTAAACAATGCGATATGCTTTAAGAACTACAAATCTTTGCAAAAATACTATCCGATTCCGTAAGACAACCATTAAGATCTCGGGAATAACTAATTAGAAACACTTTTATTGGTCTAACATGGTATGTGACCTTTTTTTAAAAAATTATTATTATTTATTAATTTGCAAAACTACCAGAATATATAAATTAGGCAGAACTTGTCCTGATTTCTGTGTTGCTTCAGAGGTTGAAACACGTCAAATGAAGATCGAAATAGATCTCAAGATCCCATAAACAGATCTCAAAGCAGAGATTAATCCATGAAAGCCAACATAAATGTTGAGGAGCCATGGGATTAAAAATAAAACGTTTAAAAAGATCGACTGTCTATGTTGTTTTTCACATCTCCCTCATATTGTATGATATTTCAATTCCACAGAAACAATAGCAAAATCTTTTTAAACACTGTTTTTGTAGGATGTTATAGTTTATTTCCTAGTTCATTTACAGAAGACATGGCTGCCACAAATCTATGTGGCAGTGTCATTTCTCTTTTACTGTTGATATTTTTCTCATAATTTAACTAAACATTTTTATTCTTTCCATCAAGTGACCCTAATACTCAATCATAAGAGACAACGCTGACGATTGCGCTGATAATTGTATATGACAATACAGAAACACAGAGTGATGGATCCTCTGGGAAGTCAGAGGCAGGAGGTCTTCTACGTGAGCGCTAAGGAGAGACGTGCTGAGGCAAACCTGTTGATTCATTCCATCTGTAAATTTAAGAAACTCTGGTCCAGAAGACATTTCTTCATAGGTATCTTGTGAATCCTGTGAATGAGTGGAGGAACAGAGAGGGAGGGGGGAAGGAGGAAGGGAATCAGTTGCTCTTTGTCCATTCAATGTTTTATCAGCTTGTTTTGTTCTTAGCTTTGGTTTAAAGAAATTCAGTGTTTCAGGTGTTTTGCAGTTTTCTGGACGTTACTTTGAGGTGCATAGAAACTAAATGCTGTTTCTCTATGTTTGGTTCTGGTTCAGGGGATGCAGTCAAATGGGTCCATGAACAAAAAAGGTCTGCAGGATAGGCAGAAGCAGCAAATGGCCAGAGGTCTTCCTAAGCAGAAGCCCATCGAAGACGTCAAACAGGTGATTGTTGTTGCTTCAGGAAAAGGCGGCGTGGGCAAGTCGACAACAGCAGGTACTGCTGACTTCCTCTGGAGAAAAATGTAACAGTTACATTTCTGTCAACGATTAACTGACACCTTGTTGATTATTCCTAGTAAAAGCAGGAGTGTGTGTGCGTGTGTGTGTTTCTACATCTAAAAATTATAGAAACACTTTATAGTGTAGATGAAACATTGAATTTGTTTATTTAATGTTTCAGATTAAATTAAACAAATTTTATCTGAAACAGATTAAACAAACTGAATTCATTCAACCACAGATTCACATTTTGAACTATGGAAACATAGTTTTAAACAATATATTTCATCTTACTATTGTAAATATTTTACCTTTATCTTAAAACAATATGTTTCAGGATAAAACCTTTTAAAGGTTATGATAAAACTCAGTTCTTGTGTTTGTATATTTGCAGTGAACTTGGCTCTTGGATTAATGGCCATTGACAAAGTAAGATATCACACTTTTTTTATTTATTTAAAATGAAACCATCTTACAGCGGTAATCCATGTGGATTGCCGCTAAACCATGTTTAGCGGCAATTTCTAACAGAATCAGAAATGTGGATTTGATTAAAAAACAAACAATAAAATTTCTGGGTCTATGCCTAAGGTCAGGTTAATGGAGCTGATCTTTCTCTCTCAGTCTAAGTCAGTTGGTCTGTTGGATGCTGACATCTATGGGCCCTCCATTCCCAAACTGATGAACTTGAAAGGAAACCCAGAGCTCAATGATGGTCTGTTGTTAAGCTAAGCCTTGTTGATAATGAATTAGACGTTCTGTTCTGTACATGAAGTTGAGCTTTTTTTCACCTTCCTTTTAGATAATCGAATGATTCCTCTTATCAACTATGGTGTCCCATGGTGAGTTGTTTTTTTCTTTGAAAAATACTCATGGTTAAATAAAAAAAAAAAACAGAATTACCTGTTTGGGTGAACATACAGTATATGTGAATCATGTGTGGGTGTGTTCACATGTTCTCTAACGTAACTTCTCTGTTCTGTCAGTATGTCAATGGGCTTCCTGGTGCAGGACGCATCCCCGGTAGTTTGGAGGGGACTGATGGTAATGTCTGCTATAGAGCGCTTGCTCAGACAGGTAAAAGTTAGATAGAATATTTATTATTTCCCCATTATGTCACCCATTAATGTTGATATTGTCTATTTGCATTTGTAGGTAGAATGGGGCTCTCTGGACTACTTGGTGGTAGACATGCCTCCCGGGACAGGAGACGTCCAGCTGTCCATCACTCAGAACATTCCCATTGCAGGTCAGTTCTCCTTTAAGGGTGTATTCACACGCTTTAATCAGACTCTAATTGTTTGTCTAGAAACTCCAATTCGTTTGTGGGGAGTGAATGCATATTGAAATTCCAAAATGGACTAATCAGGCTAACTGTGATCCGCCTAAAATCCTCGGTCTCAGTTCGGCTGAAGTGAACTCTGATGTGGTTGGAAGGCAGTGTGAATGCAACTGGACTGGAGACCGCTCCAAACGCAGGAAGCTAACTACAGTGCAGGGAGTTCTGGTCAATAAATTACTCTCTGTCCTACAGGTTCATAGAGATGTTGTGTAGGTTGCTATGGCAATGGATCTGCCTGCCGTCACAGAGAGCGAAAAAAAAGCAGAATGTAAATGGCTTAAATTTGTTTAAACTTATCAGCTTATTTTCCCTTTGCTGTGGCATACTGCAGCTGCTACAATTTTTAAATCTTTAATAAATGACAGAAACTGAATTGCCTCGTTTGAATATGCAGTCATCAAATAGGATGACATATTTCATATGTCTCATATGTATACCTGTTCCCCCACAGGCGATGGGGGGAACAGGTTTTTCAGTTAGTTTGGATCATTTGACAGTGCAGTGTGAATGCGAACCTCTGCAGCTGAAAATGTAACAAATGTTTAAATTTTGGTCCCCAATCAAACCGAGTCTACAGGTCTATCAGGTGTGAAAACACCCTAAAAAGACTCTTTGTATGATCATTTTTTTTAACCTGCCAGTGTGTTTGTGTGAAATGCGCAGGGGCAGTCATCGTTTCAACACCACAAGATGTTGCTCTGCTGGACGCTCGCAGAGGAGCCGAGATGTTTAGAAAAGTTAACGTGCCGGTAATCTTTCTGTCAGGGCAGAAACAGAGAATCTGTTGGTAATGTCTGAGCTCTGGATGACAGCAGGCTTTCTGCCTGCAGGTTCTGGGTCTGGTTCAGAACATGAACGTCTTTCAGTGTCCCAACTGCCATCATCAAACCCACATCTTTGGATCCAACGGGGCAAAGCAACTTGCTGAGACGATCAGTGTCAAGTTTTTGGGTGAGACAATCAAGAGCATCATTTAAAACCTGATAACCAGATCATGATAGTGTGACTTTTGGCTTTCTCTGGAAAATATTTTAGATTTCATGTAAAGCTTGTGGATTTGTTGTAAAATTTCTCTGTTTTGTGCCATAAAGCAATTTTTTGGTTCTCACCAAATCTTAGAACCAGAACTCTGTTTTTTTTCTCTCAGGTAACATCCCTCTTCACCTAAACATCAGAGAGACGTCGGACAAAGGACAACCCATAGTCA
Organism: Alfaro cultratus; assembly: GCA_903066825.1. Lineage (NCBI taxonomy): Eukaryota > Metazoa > Chordata > Actinopteri > Cyprinodontiformes > Poeciliidae > Alfaro > Alfaro cultratus. The sequence continues at coordinate 4,214 of CAEFZX010014613.1, read as the reverse complement.
TCTCTTCTCCTGACAGCCCAGAGGTTTCTACATTATTCTATTTTATATGATTGCTTCAGTTAGTTTCAGTAATACTGAAACTAACTGAAGTTAGTCAGTCTGTTAGTCAGTCTGTCATTGAAAGAGGCAAAAATGAGTGGAGCCTGAAAAAAAGGACAAAATCAGAACCAGAGAAAGATAAAAAAATTTTTAACAGAAGCTCATCACGCTTTCCGTCACCGTAGAAGGCCGTAAACCACAACTGTTGCGCAAATTGTGTGAGGCCATCCCAGCTAAGGCCTGACCTAGAATCAGCATAGATCTATAATCCCCTCCTAGATCCACGTTTGTAACCACGGTACTCGTCTGAATGAAGCTCCCTAGTCAGACCTGATCTCTTCTTTTTGCTGGGTGTGAGCAGCTCATCACGCGCAAACAGGAAAAGATAAATGCCTTTCTAATTACTGTGAACCCTCGCTATATCGCGGTTCACCTTTCACGTCTCTGCTTCATGGATTTGCATCGTGCATTGTGTTCTGCATTCTGATTGGCTAAACAGTCTCTCTGCTTCTTCTCTACCTGTGTGTCAATAACGTTGCGGTTTAATATGTACACGTATGTAAAACAGCTTGCCAAATTTAAGTTTGCAAACATAATTGATGGTGGCATGTCGGTTTATAAGAATCTTTTTGCCCAGAAGGAAAAAGAGCAACAACAACTACCAATAACTATGTTCTTCTCTCGAAAAAACACACCGAGCTTTAGAAGAAAAACTGCTACAGAGCGAAGTCAGGATGCAGCGGCTCAGTAAGAAGAGCAGTGAAATACTCGTGAGTCACTAATTGTCCAACTTTACTTTGTATTTTTTATCACAATCATTTTTCATTTTCTCCCGTTCTAATCCAATGACTCAATGCTGACCTCCGCAATATGAAACCTTCAGTTTGTAAAAAAAAACAAAAAACGTTTATACAGTACTTTTATTTGTTAAACAAATGCTTGGGACTGTAAAAAGGTTTTGTTCTTTGGTTTCAATGGATTATGGGGTATTTCATTGTATAATACTGTAATTGGAAAAAAAATAAAGGTTTCTACTTCGCGGATTTCACTTATCGCGGGTTCTTTTTGGAACGTAACCCCCGCGAAAAACGAGGGATCACTGTACTGTGAAATTTCCTCCAGAATTATGTAACAGTTTGGTAGAATCCGTCATCTATAGAAACTGCATAGTGTTTTTTTGCTGACCTTTAATGGCACACTGTGGGTCTTTCTCACTCATTTAAACCAACCACTATTGTATACACTAATGCCCATCATGGTCTTCTAAGTGTTGAATATTTGTAGTAATTTCTCAAGATGTAATTGGTAGATCCACACTGATTCAAAGTGTGTGTACTACTGTACCACTTAGTGACCGGTTCATCGCATTCCCACTAATATTACTGTACTAAAGTTATACTAGTCTTTCCTATCAAAGTCAGAAGGCTTTTCTGTTTATCAGACTCTCACTTTGCCTTGTAGCTACTGGGCAGAACTAGAAAGCTCTCCAAAAATATGTTTAGCGGCATGCTGAGTTTTGTTCGAGTAAAATAAAACTGCATGCACCAAGAAAGCCTCTGAATGAGGCTGCCAGCTTCTGTGTAACTTTCAAAAAGTGATGGCAGCATAAAGAGATTTCATATCACTGTACAGGTTCTAAAACACAGGAGGACATAGTTTTTACTTATTATTTTGCTACCTTTTTTCATGCTGCTTTTATATAAAAAGCCACATTGTTAAATATTAGAAAAGTAAAGGTATAGGTGTTCAAATATTATCTGCTAATAGTTTTTCTTTTTAGTTTGAGGAACTTCAGTTATCTGTGTTAAAGTTTTCTTCTGTGTTGTTTTTGTACATCCAGGCTGAGGCTTACAGGAAGGTGGCATCTGCTGTGATCCAGAGCCTAGAGGAACATACCAGATGACTAAAAACTTCTTTCTCTCTTTTTTTCTTTGATTTTTCTTTCACTCTCTCTTTTTGTTTGTTCCTTTCACAATTTTTGTGCTTTCATAGACCTCTGTCATGTTGAAAAATCTGAAACTGTAAAACTGCCCATAAATAATTAAATAAAATCTTACAACTTTATTTAGGTGAATATGCTTTCACCAAGGCTGGTGGGGTGGTGTGCTGATAATTTGGTCATTAATACCTTGAAGAAAAAGAGATTATTGCTAACTTCACAAGGGGAAAGTCTGACTTGCAGCACATTACCATCATCACAAGATGACATGGTTAAGAAACATGTTACGAATATCTTTAAAAGTTGCCTCTTTGGTCATATTTTAGTCCTTTTTCTCATTGATGTGTGAGAGTTTAGAGTGGTTCGCCTTACCGTGACAGGGCCTGCATGCCTTTCTGTCAGAGATGCAATAAGTTGAATTTAATTTAGTTTCTATTCAATTTAAAACTGAACTAAAAAGTTGCAGATATGAAGAAAATAGCCCACAAAACAACGTATTTTGTCCTGATTAACCGCCAAACAATGACTTGTTTACAGTAGTAACGACATTGCAAATGACAAACTAAAGCCATATATAAATAGATTTACAGCTACCTGTCATGTAAACTAAAAACATGAAGTAATACATCAGCTTATTTAAAGCCATGTATAAAATAAATTAAATAAAACTTACCGTAATCTTTGATTAAATAAAATACATAAAAAGAAAACTTCCACAGGTAGGATGTATTTAAAGGAAATCTGCTGAATAAGCAGTATGTGACATAGCATCGATGCGCGCATGCACATTACCACAAGGTAGAACGGATTCATGGGTAGCACAGATAATCAGAATACCTGTTGAGGGTGGAAGGAGTCTAGCGACTAGTGATGTCCAAATGAAGCCTCATGAAGCAATGAAGCTTCCCGGCCCTTTGCTTTGCCCAAAGGTTTATACCTCGGTGGTTCATTTATTTCTCACTAGTGACATCTGATGTTGAAACTGTGGCAGCCTTGTCACTCAGAAAGATATGCTTAAAAAAATTAGCAAATGCAGTATTGTCACAAAGTTTTTGTCAAACTCATGTTTAATAACAGGAGACGCAATTAAATCCTATTTAACTAATATTTTTTAGTTATTAAAATTATTTGTAGCCAATTCTGGTGTATGTTGACTGTCAGTGGCTGTTTTCTTTTGTCATCAACTGATTGGACAACAGACATTTGTTTTAGTGTATTTGGAGTGCAATGTTTGTTGGGGCAGACAGTATTGTTTGAGTTTTGATTTGCCTCCTGAAAAACTAAAATTCTTCAAAAATTCTCTTCATCTTGGATTCCTATTGGCTCTCTGATCTGATCCCTTATATTTTTACTCTTCAGGCCAGAATTTGACTCTTCCAACAGCTCTAAGTCTGTTTCTGCTGTGCAAGACTGATATATCTTTGCAGAACAAAGAAATAGTGGAAATTTCAAGAAGGTGAGAATTTTGGAAGTGAAGGGGTTCATTATTTTTATTTAAGAATCTTGTGAGCGATCATCTCAAGTCTTCCCAGATGTCAGATTTTTTCTTCTTACTGGCTCCTTTTCAGTCAAGTTTATTTGTTTAGCACATTTCAGCAACAATGCAGCTTCAAAGTGCTTTATATAAAAAAAAAAATAACACACAAATATAAAGTCACAAAATATACCATAATCAACAATTGAGAAAACGGGTAACAAACATTACATTTTGATGAATCCCATCATCAAAATCGTTAATATAAAGGTTCCTTTTATTTCGGCCACTGCTGAAGATAAATACTCCTCAAATACAATAACCCATGAAGCAGCGGCTCATCACGCTTTTATTTTGAAAACCGACACGCAAAATGAAGCAGTCACGTGACCCATGAAATGCAAGGAATTGTTTAAACATTACAGTTTAGTATTCAATTATACGAAGAGACAGAGGAAATGGAAATGGAGGAGGATGTGCTATATGTATAAAAGAAAAGATAAAATTTATTAAGATACAATTGGATACGGAATTAGAGATTAATGGGATTAAAGTGTGGACAAAAAATGGAAATATAAAAATTATAAATTATTATAACCCTTGTAAAAAAATAGATAAGTCTAAGATAGAAAATATACTTAAGCATAGAGGAGATAAACTAATATGGTGTGGGGATTTTAATGCGCACAGCACTTTATGGGGTGAGAAAGATGATTATAATGGGGGAATCTTAGAAGGAATTATTGAGGAAAAAGAATTGGT